>JAWNNC010000139.1:0-64925 GCA_035043275.1 Drosophila tanythrix
CAACGCACTAAACTTAAAAAATGAATGTCTGAGGCGTCAACTATTGTAGGTTGGTATTCGTAACCGACTTCATTTTCTCCCTCGTCAGTTAGATCGTAGGCTTCTTCTACACCAGTGGCTCCGAAGTAAGCTTGTTCTTCGTTATACACGTCATGTGGGATTGATTGCTCGAACTGTTCCTCAGGAGTTTCGGTTGTGATATGAAATTGTCGTTGAATTTTTGGTGGCTGTCCGCTTGGTGCGTTAAGGGGGTGTTTGCCCGCGAAATTATTTGCATGTGGTTTGTTCATGTAATTGATATTCCTACTTCTGATGGAGCTATCTATTTCCATTGGTACGGGTTTCGGCTGTGGTTTTGGGAAGAATGGGCGCGGAGGCGCTTGATAAGTCTGTTTAGTATTAAAAAATTGTTGCGGCAATGTATATTGTTGTGACTGGGGAAACTGGTTGGGACTTGCCATCTGATAAGTCATATTTGGTCGGGGGTATGGTAAAGTTTAGGGTCGAAATTTTTCCAGTTGTGGCGCTACTGGAATATAGTTTCTGAGTGGTAAGGGTGGAATTTGTTGTTTTATTTTAGGTATAAAGGCATTTCTGTGATCTTGGTTTTCCACCAGGTTGCATAGGTGTAAAGCATGACTAAGATCTCTTGGCTCTTTGATTGCTAAGAGTCTTGGTAAGTCTCCGCTTAGACCTCACACGAACGTATCCAGAGCTTTGCCTCGATAATTGTTCGTCAGAGCTCTAACTACCTCAGGTGCGTCTTCTTGCACGGTTATTTGGTTGAGGATCAGAGAGAGTTGGTGGTATACCATTTGATAAAATTCTTGCACAGACAGACGTCCTTGAGTTAAGGAAAACATTTGATATTCGAGAGTTTTTAAATCTCTCCTATCAGCGTAATGTTCGGTGAGACACTTGGAGATGGCCTTCCAGTTCATGGGAGTGTTATAGGATTCGAGCACTGCATCTGCTTCTCCCATTGTTGTATTGCGAATTACTAAAGTCACTAAATAGTATTTGTAAGTTTCTTCTTGACCATTATAAATTTCCATTATCCTGTCCAACTTTTTTTCCAAGAACCGAATGCTGTTCGGTTTCCTGAAAAATCTTTAATCAGACGTGTTATTTCGGGAACTTTTTCTTGTTCCTCTCCTGATCTTGAATGAGTAAACGGGATATCGCATAGAAGGTCGTTGCCTTCACTAACTATTGCTTGTCGGATTATTTCGCCTCTTTGGAGCGTTTCCTTTATTAGTGACACTATTGTATCTTTAAGAGATGAGCTTGTACTTATTTGAATATTTTCCTGAGAACTGGTGCTAATTGTTCCTAGCCTGGCTAGAGATTCAGATAATTCTTTTGCTTCCATGTTGCTTGAATTTGGACCAACTTTTTTCATATATTTTTTTTTTAAATGAACTGAACTACTGAGGAGCGATGGGGAAATATTTTTATAGAAGTTAATTGATTATTCAAAATTTTCCTTTTATGATTAATTCTTTGTTCTGTTTGTTCCTCTGGACAACACTACATGGTTGTCGGCGGCATTTTTTTCGGCACCGATACGCAGTTTTACACTTCGAAATTAATCGTGTTCTTATCTGCGGCTACTTGAGGCGCTTTTGATAGAAACGTGCAGTTTGTGTTCACATCTGCGGCTACTTGAGGCGCTTTTGATTTGAACGTGTTCGCATCTGCGGCTACTTGAGGCACTTTTGATTTGAACGAGGCTACTTGAGGGACTTTACTTTTCGATGCTGGCCTATTTAGGCTTTCTCGCGAGATTATGTTCGTATATGACCGCTACTTAAAGCGCGTATAACGAGGTGCGGTTTTTTAATTCACTTTTATAACTCGCGATTTGCCTGTGACTGCGTACCGGTCCCTGCTCGGGCGCCAATTAAACTGTTCCTTTAGAGTTTTTGGAAAAAAACACAGAACTGTTTCGTTTGAGTGCTTTATTAGGACTGAATTATTCAATATTCTTTATTAAAAATGGAACATCGGTTTGCTGCGCTCTGCTGATGTCTTGGCGTTTGTAGTTGTCTCGCTGTAGCTGCTGTCGCTGTAAGGCTAGTTATGGTGTTCGTTAGGTCAATTGTTATCAGACAGGGTACTTGCATTCCGTTAGGGTATTCTGGCGCCTAGGAAGTAAGTTGTGTCGCTGAAGCTGTTGTCGCTGTTATAATATGCTGACGGGGCATTTGTAATCCGTTAGGTCATTCGCAATTTGCAGTCCGTTAGGGCATTCTGGCGCCTAGGCAGAAATATTCTTTAGTTGTGTCGCGGCATTTGCAATCCGTTAGGGTATTTGGGTGATTAGGCAGAAATATTCTTAACTTATATATATAATTATATATAATTGAATGTCTGTTTGGCGTTATGATCGCTGGCTTCAGTTGGGTTTGTTATTGATGAAATTTGCTGATGTTGCAAAAGGGATCTGCGCGTGGCGTTATGTATGCTACTGTTCTACGAAATCTGGTACGAACCGCCTATACCATGATGCCACTCCCAAGTATTGCCGCAGTTCCTTTACATTTCCCGGTGGCTTCAGCGCGGCGATGGCAGCTACCTTCTCGGGGTCAGTGCGGATTCCATCCTCCGTGACGTGGTGACCGAGGTATTTCAACTCTTGTTTGACGAAGTCGCACTTCTCCACGTCGATTCTCAGATTCGCTGCTCTCAGCCGTCGGAACACTTCTCTCAAATTGTCCATGTGTCCCTCGCGTGTTTTCCCGATCACAATGATGTCGTCCAGGTATGCGAATGCATGTGGCATCATTTCGGGTCCAATCACGCGGTCGAGGGCTCTCTGGAAAGTAGCTGGTGCCGAATGGAGTCCAAATGGCATTACCTTCCATTGAAACAGTCCTTTTCCTGGGACTGTGAATGCTGTCTTCGCCCGACTCTCTTTCTCCATCGGTATCTGCCAGTAGCCATCCTTGAGGTCCAGGCTCGTGATGAACCGCGCCTCTCTTAGCTGGTCCAGGATGTGGTGCACTCTTGGGAGGGGATATGCGTCTTTTACGGACTTGGCGTTCAGTTGCCTAAAGTCCACGCAGAGGCGCCATTTCCCTGTTTTCTTTCGTACCATCACTATTGGTGCGTTGTGCGGGCTTTTTGATGGCTCGATGCATCCTTTGGCTAGCAGTTCATCCACTAGTTTGTTGATCTCTGCTTGCATCTTGGGGTTCTTAGGGAAGTATCGCTGTTTGATTGCGTCGTCATAAGATAGATGCGAGGCATGCCTATGCCATCCGTCTGTCGTCTCGTCTCTGAGTCCGGATTTGTAGTGTCGACTTCTCTCCCGAGTCTCTGTTCCTGGACACCGCTATTTCGGCCATCTGCCATGCGGACTCGCCGTGCAGTTGCGCATCGTCGGCCTACGTCGAACAGTCCACGAGCTAGCTTCTCGCTAACGAAACTACTCGTGGCTCCTGTATCGATCGTAGCCTTGTATTGACAGTTGCCGATCTCCACGACCGCTGTCAACTGCGCTCCCTCGTCCTGCAGGCTGCCGATTAGCGTCTTGGGGCTGTCCTGTTCGGCTCCCGCTCGCCCCTCGGTGGCGGACGCCGGTGTTCGTTTTCCGACGGACAACACATTGACGTACGAGCTCCAATACGTCCACACATCCAACAATAATCCATCATGTATATCTGGGTTGGTAATATGTGTTTGTGTGTTGTCGCGTCTCGCCCTCGGGGCTGGTCTTGGTCTCGTCCTCGGGGCTGGTGTAGGCCATGAATCTTGGCCTGTTTTGCCTTTGTGCTGGCTCTGTACGGTGGTACTGACGCATCTGTGGTGGTTCCGCGTGTCGGTGTGATGGCTCCATACGTCTCTGTAGAGGCTCCATGTGCATTCGCTGTGGAGTGTTGTAGTTCTGTGTGCTCCACGCGTCTCTGCTGAGGATCTCTGTACATTCGCTGCGGAGTGCCGTAACTTGGCTCCTCTATGCGGCTTTATTGTCGCAACTTCTCCCTGTCGACCTCGAGTTCCTCAAATTCGGCTGCCAAGTGCATCAATTCCGCCAAGTTCTGGAATTGACCTGGCCTTGCGTATGCTCGCAGGTCTGGGAGGCTGTTGTTGTATATCTTGTGCAGTTGTTTTTCCGCCGTATACTGCAGTGGTCGCATTAGCGTCTGCATCTCCACCATGTATGTTTTAAATGGCTCTCTTATAGCCTGGCGTCTGTGGGTAACTTCGTCCCTCAAGTTCTCAAAGTAATCCCTCGGCAAGAAGTATTCTTGAAAACTCTGGACGAATGTTACCCATGTCGTCAAGTGTTGATTGTTGGCTACATACCATTTCAGAGCCATTTCCTGCAGTAGTTCAGGCATGGCTCTGGGATCCAGATTCAAGTTGATTGCATACGTATCCGCAGACCACTCGACTTGTTCCAAAAATTCTAACGGCTCCGTGGTGCCGTCGAAGCGAAAGTTCCACTGCCGAACTTGTTTCGCTACCCTCGGGTATTCTTGGGACATAGTCGTCGCCGTGCGGTCGCTTATGGACACTATCCTTGCTGCGCTGATTGCCGGTATGCTCAATGGGACGAAATCAATGTTCGTTGCTCCTCTTGCATCCGGAACTTGACCGATTTCTTTGGGCGGTGAATATTTGCCATGAATCGCTGCCAATTCCCCAATCCGCGTGCTGTATGGGAGTCTGGATTCGTGAGTGTCTACCCACTCTCCGAATTGTCGACGCATAACATCCAGTGTGCCACTCAGCTCCACTTGGAATTCTTCTCCATACTTTCGGACTTCATCCTGTTTTAGGTTGTAAGCCCACGCATGAACCATTTTTTGTCAATATATATAATGTATGTTATTAATTATCGCAACCACCAAAGTTGGGCGCCAGTTGTAACGCACCGTTTAGCTGGGCTAAAACTCAGTCGGGCTGTGGGTCCGTGCAACAAATTTATATTTGATTGTGTTTGCGATAATTGACAACACGTGGGTTTTATTATATATTTAACAATGGTTTCTTTATTATGTTTCTTTGCTTGCACAGATTTATTTATGCACTGCGGGGTAACGGCGTTCCACTGAAGCCCTTGGTCAGCTTCGAAGAGTGCACCTGTTCGCAAGAGTTTTGCTCTAGGAGCTTCGCGCACTAGCTAGGTAAATTCGTGATTCTGCTTGCCCGACAGCGACACTGTACGGCACTCTGGTTATCCACCAGGATTCACTCGCACACGCGCTGTCTAAACAAAGGTTACCACTCACTTACTTTCACCTAGTTGGCACGGATTTGCCTGTCACGACGCTCAGGCGTGGCAAGGAGTCCACCTTTCACCCGATTTCAGGACTCCAATGTCCTGCGTTGTCCTTCGGCGTGGTGTTGATCCTTCGGCGCTACTTGCTTGTGTGTCGTCCTGTTTGCCGCACACGATCGCGCTTCTCCACGCTGTTCTTGCGTTTTCACTATTGGTTTCACACTTCTGCATTTGTTTTGGGCAGGGTTTCCGCTTATTATCACTTTTCAAATTGACTGACTGACTCTTGTTGTGTGCTGCGACGCCCTTTTTATAGGCCTGCGTCGCAGCCTTTTGTCGCGACTGTACCAAAGATCACGTGATCGCCTTGGTGGCGTGATCTTTGGTAATATTCCAATACCCTTTTGCTGGCGCCAGCCCATGTCTGCCGTTAGTGCGAGTATGGATGGCGATATTACACTCGCCAAACTCCTAACACTATAACGGCACATGTCCTAACGGACATGTGTGTCAGAGCTATCGCTCAATCAGGGTAGGATTTCGGTCTGATATGCAGTTACTGTGAGGGGAGCATATAGCGTAAATGTATATTTCTGTACATTTAATTGCCAACGCTATATGGCTCCTCACAATACACACGATAACCAGCTGATTCTCGGGGTTTCATTGGGGCTTGTCTGCTTCGACCTAGTTCTCGAAGAAAATTTTCTCTCTTGTGCACAAGTCTCCGCAAGAGAGCTATAGAATAAATTTCTTCAAACAGTAATCTATCTTTAATTTCAGGCAACAATTTATTCTGCACGATTTCAATTAATTCCGTTTCCACAATACGCGAAGGTAATCTATCCATTAATTGGCAAATGCTTTCATAAAAACTTTCAAAATTTTCGCTTGATTTCTGTTTACGAGCTCGAAACTGCTCGCGAATTCCAGTTCTGATTTTCTGCTAGCTTGTGGTAGCGCCAGTACCAATCCCTCGCCTTTCCTGTTAAAAGCAAATGGATATTACGCATTGCATTCGAAATCGCATTGCAAGTTTTCTTGGGTTAATATTTTAATCCGATACAAAAGCTCTTCTACAGACAATCCGTGTGAGGTTCCATCAAAATGTACACCCCACTTTTGAATCACGTCTGCCACTTTATGTTGTAGGAAACCATGGCGACTATTGAAGGAACCACCAAGGTTGCTGGGAGGGGTAGGTAGAGTAAGTACCGGTGAAGAAAGTTGGCGACGTGGACGACCTTGCTTTCGCGCTGGTCTATTACCAATTGCCACTTCCGTTGGTTGTCGTCTTTGTCGACCTTGCTGTGTGCTATGGCTCACATCTCCCACTGCTAAATTCACATTACTATTTTCCAGCGATTGAGCTCCTAGAAGCTCTGATTCTTCTTGGGGTAGAACTTCTCTGCTCGCTTTTCCAACAGCTCTCGTGACGGGACGAGTAGGTTTAGGCAGTGATCTTTTGGCAGGTGAGCAGTTTCCCACTACCATTTTTACGATAGATCGGTTGCATGTAAATCATTGAAACAATTTGGGCATTCCGCTTGATAACAAGTCTATTTTCAATACATTGTTTATGGAACACATGTTGGCATGGAGTGACACAACAAGGTCTCACCACAAAGTATGCATATACTTGCCTCAGCAGTTGTTGAAGGCTGATTACCAGTAAAACTGCGTTGTAATGGCATTTTAATAATATAAATCTTCATTTCTCATTTTTGGGAATCGATAAAAAAAATTGAATTGAAAATAAAAAAAACGTCTTTAACTACAAACACATTCCTCGGAGGATTTATTAAAGGGGCTTTTGAAGGTAATTCTCAACTTGTAAAATGATAAACCGATGATACTGTCAATATTTAGCGGTCAAGGATACGTTGTCCGTTCTCCTCGAATATCCAGCTAAATTTCACACATATCTCTTAACTCGCCATCTGACAATTTTGAACTGCAATGTATTTCAACTCATTATAGCACTCAAAATAATTAGTAGTTTCAGCAAAAATTTATCCATCTGTCTTCGGTCGAACGTATTCACATGCGCAATGATGCGTATCAACACGCTCTTGCACTGCACACACATTTCCCGCATCATAATGGGGGTTTTACAACTAGTTTGCCCCACGTTTTGTAAGGCTCACTAGTTCTTGCCCCACGTTGGGCACCAAAAATTTTGTAGTAGTAGAATATGATGATGCCTCACAAATTCTTGCCCCATAAGGGGGTCAAAAATCTATGAAAGTGTTAGTATAGTGAGGATGAGTGAACATTAGAGTGAACATTGGTGGTATAACTACTAACGGTATCGGCTGTTGGTTGTAGTAGTTAACATTTTTTTTTCACAAATACAAAAATGCTAACGAAATCATCGGGCAACCCTTGCCGAAATTCTCCACTCTCGGGAAATACCGTTCGGGACCCGTCAACGAATTAGCTCTGTTCGGGAATGTGGGCGGGGAATTTGTTGACCTATCTCGGCACACTACGTGAATTTTATTTATAGAGTCTCTAAAAGCCCTGTTGGGAATACTTAAATGAATTGACCATTCCGGTCAATCCGAATTCAACACGACGAAATAATAAAAAAAAACTGATCCAAAATGCAAAAAAAAAGAATGGGATAAATGGAAATTCAGGAAGACAGAATAGAGTGAAGAAACCAAGAATACGTCAGTAGCTACGACGGCGGTGTGGTCTAGGTGTCGTTCGACGCACACCTTCTGCACCCGACCCGACCATGACCTGCAAGGGTAATTGTAATTGCAGATCCCATGTGCGTGCCAATTCAATTAATTTTTACGGAAGGGAAGAAATATTCTTAAGTTGTGTAGCGGCATTTGCAATCCGTTAGGTCATTTGCAATCTGACGCGCCATTTGCAGTCCGAAGAAATATTCTTAACTCCTCCCCCTTTAAACGCGGACGTCCTCGGACGCGATGAAGAATCTTGTTTGCGGTTTTTGATTCTGGTCCGGGGAATAGTTTTCTTCAGCAGCTTGGCGCCTTTCTTGCAGGCAGTTTCTTTGCTCTATTCCAGCCGCTTGGTCACCTGCTCTTGCCATCCTTGGTCACAGTGAGCGTTTCGCTGAGCTCAGCGTTGTCCTCCACTGGCTGATCATTGAGCAGCTGCTGACCCTCCAGATAGGTTTGCTGTTCGGTCTGCTCGCATTCGGTGTAGCTGATTCCGCCGTTCTCGGACAGCTGCAGCTACTTGCCACAATCGTATAAGGTCAGAGTACCCGTTTCAATACTATGTTTCTGTGGATTGTCCAGGTGCTCTGTTAGACGCGTCTCCGCCTAGACGACGGTGGCAGTCAACGGCTGCAGTTGCTCGACATCGTCTAGGTCGAGCAGATTGTTGTTGTTGCTGATCTTCTTGAAGCGCGCACTGCTTGACACGGACTCTTCGCTCGTCAACAGCTTTTCCTCGCCGGTTAGTGCATCCGTTGTCCTCAGCTCGCTCAGCGTCTGCTGCTCGCGAATCGTCGTTGTGGTTGTGCATAGTCCAGTTAGGGCTGCAAATAACGAGCGACTGGTGTGAGGAGGGTAAACTCAGCCTAAACCCCACAAGAACGGTTATCGTCCCCTTCACTAGACGTTATAAGTTACAGAGAATGAGGCAAATAAGGCTATTAGGTAGCCTAGTTGAAACAAGTAAAGAGGTAAAATACCTCGGAGTCACATTTGACAGCAAATTAAACTTTGGCACCCATGTAGAGAATGTCATATCAAAGTGCTAATGGTAGTAAGGCCCATGCTAACCTATGGAGTAATGGCATGGGGGGATAGGGCGCGGCTAATAACCGTGCAGAAACAGTTGACAAAACTGCAAAAAATGGCCTGCGTATGTATGACAGTGGCAATGCGCACCTGCCCTACAATGGCCTAGGAAGCCTTATTGGAGCTCACGCCACTCCACCACACCATATGGCTCCAACGGATGCCAGGATGTCAGTTGAAGGAGTTGGGGAAATCACATCCTAAGCCACAAAGATGCCCAACTTCTAGCAGATGAACTTCCCCTAATTACGCAACCTACGGACGAAATGGAAGCCGAATATTTATTTGAGGGAAATTTCAAGGTTCAGATGAGTAGTAAGAGGGAATGGACGACGCTAAATGAAGTCCATGAAACCGCACACCATAAAATGTACCACGAAGTAAGATCCAAGCTTGACCAACTCGGAACACGTAATAGGCTTACCCTAAGATGGGTTCCGGGTCACAGGAATATATCGGGGAACGAAGCGGCTGGCGAACAAGCAAGAATGGGGGCAGAGAGACCCCTGATAGGCCCTGAACCGTATTGTGGCGTAGGAAGACATACAATACGGTTACATATCAGGGATGAAGAAAGACAGATGCGGGTACGGAGCTGGGCAGAGACACCAGGACTCCGACAAGCAAGAAGTCTCCTAGGTGGCTACAATCGACAACGATTTAAGCACATAATACCCATGGGAAGGAACAGACTCAGAATACTCACCGGTCTACTGACGGGACATTGTATACTGAGAAGTCACCTAACCAAAATGGGGATCTACAGTAGCGAGGTATGAAGGTTTTGTGGAGATGAGGAGGAATCCTCACTACACATTCTAGCAGAATGCGTCGCCTTGATTAGAAAGAGAAGCACCATCCTAGGGAAGCATGTCCTGAGTTCAAAGGACATTGAAACCCTCACCCCAACAAAGATCCTGACATTCGTGCAGGATCTGGGGTTGATGGAAGAGCTGTAGGCTCAGAAAGGGGTCACAATAGACCTTATAGGTCGCAGTGCTGGTTCTCCCCATTTATAATAACATAAGGTGTAAATTGCAACGCTGTGAACAGTGTAACAGTGTAAATTTGTGAAATGCAACTCTGCAAGAAGTGTAACGGTGTTAAGAAAACAAAATGAGAGTACCATTGTACAAACGTGGTGAGTAAAAAATGTATAACAAGAATTAACGTAGTGTACTTAATGGCTAAAATGTTGTGTGTACTAACTTATCAAAAAAAAAAAAGTATACTTATTTGCCGGTGTCCGTTCTGGCCGCAATATCTGCAGGCCATCGCTGGATTATTTATATGTGTTTTTATGTTGTCGCGTCTAGTGTCGGTTTCGACTCTATCGTGATACGCTTTGCTGTGTGTCCGTCCACTATCCTCTATCCGCATAAGCCCTGGCCAGTTTTGCCTTGGCGCGGGCTCTATATGGTGGTAGCGACGCATCTGTGGTGGCTCCAAGTGTCGTCGTGAAGTTTCCATGCGTCTCTGTTGAGGCTCTACTTGCCTTCGCTGTGGAGTGTTGTAACTCGGTTGTTCCATGCGGCTCTGCTGTCTCAACTTTTCCCTATCGGCCTCGAGCTCCTCAAACGCGGCTGCCAAGTGCATCAAGTCCGCCAAGTCGTTGAATTGACCTGGCATATGCTCGTAGGTCTGGTAGGCTGTTGTTGTAGATTTTGTGCAGTTGGTTTTCCGCCGAATACTGCAGTGGCCGCCTTAGCGTCTGCATCTCCACCATATACGCCTTAAGTGGCTCGTTTATAGCCTGACGTCTTCGGGTCACTTCGTCCTTTAAGTTTTCGAAGTAATCTCTTGGCAAGAAGTACTCATGAAAACTCTGGACGAATGCTACTCATCTCGTGCAGCTACATACCATTTCAGAGCCATCCTCAGGCATGGTTCTGGGAATCAGATTTAAGTTGAGGCCATACGTATCGGCTGACCACTCGACCTGTTCGAAGAATTCTAACGGCTTCGTGGTGCCGTCGAAGCGAAAATTCCATTCCCGGACTTGTTATCGCTACCCTCGGGTATTCTTGGGACATATCCGTCGCCGTGTGGTCGCTTATGGCCACTCTCCTTGATGGCTGCGGTGCGGTTGTTTATCATTCTGTGTGGTTGGCGTCTCGAGCGCGCTGTTGCGCTAGTTGCTGGTATACTGAACTGGGCGAAATCCAAGTTCGTTGCTTCTCTTGCATCCGCAACTTTCCTTGTTTCTCTGGCCGGTGAAGTTCTGCCATGAATAACTGCCAATTCCAGAATCCGCGTGCTGTGTGATAGTCTAGATTCGTGAGTGTCCACCCACTCTCCAAATTGTCGACGCATCATATCCAGTGTGCCACTCAGCTCCACTTGGAATTCTTCTCCATATCTCTCCTCCTTTTTGAGGTTTTATACCCACGCACGAACCATTTTGTTCTTATATATAAAACGCGTGTGTCAATTATCGCAAACACCAACTTTGGGCGCCAGTTGTAAAGAAACTTTTTAGTTCGGTTGGTTTTAGCCTGGCTAAAACTCAGTCGAGCTATGGGTTCGAGCAACAAATTAATATCAGATTGCGATGCGATAATTAACGACACGTTATTTGGTATATATAAGAATTATGGTTTATTGGATATAATTGCACTTATGCATAATTGGCGTTTGAACAGTAATTTCACCTGGCCTTGATCCCATCTGACTTCTCGGACTGCTTCCCTCGTAGATTCCGCACTCTCACCGTTTTGTAGCTTTCGTACTTGCTGACTGACTCTCTCTCGTTGGCTGCGACGCCCTTTTTATAGGCCTGGTCGCTGGAGTGGCGTGATCTTTGGCAGTTTTTCCACGGCCTTTTTGCGATCGCTGCACTCTATGGAAATAGTGCAGCGGTCACCTCACCCTGAGGTCGCTGTACTCTATGAAATTAGGTCAGAGGTTGCCTCACAAACTGCCGCACAGCGTATTTAGCATTATGTCGACCTTTTTGGGATCGCTGCACTTGATGAAGTAGGTCAACAGTTGCCTCACCGCTGAGGTTGCTGTACTCCATGAAATTAGGTCAGCGGCTGCCTCACAAACTGCCGCATAGCGTATTTAGCATTATGTCGACCTTTTTGCGATCACTGCACTTGATGAAATTAGGTCAGCGGTCGCCTCACCGCTGAGGTTGCTGTACTGTAATAATAATTATGCTGACGCGACGCAAGATCCAATTGTCGTCGTTGCAGTTAATGTGAGGGGCGCATATAGTATAAATGTATATTTATGTATATTTACTTGTCACAGCTATATGGTTCCTCACAATAGATCTATATATCCATATAAATATATATATATATATATAGTGACATATCCTGATCACGCAGATCTCTCATGTCCACACTCACTGCAACAACGATAACGCATGCAACAACAACAACGCCAACGCCACATAAACAACGTCAGCATATTTTGTCAACGCTTTTAATTAGCGGTCAGTATATTTTGTCAACGCTTTTAATTAGCAATCATAACGCCACGAGCAGATCCCTTATGCAACATCAGCAAATTTCGCCAATAACAAACCCAACTGGAGCCAGCGATCATAACGCCAAACGCCTTCGTCAGCATATTTCAACATAAACAATTTTACTTTAAACAAAAAGCCTCCATAAGCCAATCATGAAATAAGACGCTAATGCGAGGTTTCATTATCGATTAATTCAGTAGCATAAGTAGAGTTATATTTGATACACCAAACTGAACAGATGTGTTTTCATGAAGAAAGAATTATATTTTTTTTAATCAAAAACCGTAATCAGACATTCAATTGGCGCAGCCGGTATGATAATATTGAAATATCGTGAAACGTCGTAAACCTTTCAGGAAAACGTACTAGTGTTCCGCGAAAATCAATTGTTATCATAGGAACCCCGTGATCCTTGAAAATCTTTCTTTCTAAAAAAGTAAACATAAATACGCGAAGCAGACGACGAAGATTTACTTGTGTACAATAAATCTTCAAAAAACAAAAAAATAAATAAAAACGCAAAGATGCTGGAATTAACATTGAACCAAGCACTGGAGCAAATCCGTCAAGTACCAACTTTCGGTGGAGAAACGGACGAACTGGGAGCCTTTATAGGAAGGCTCGACTTCATAATGGAACTCTTCCCAGGCGCAGACGCAAGGCAGACATTACAATGTACAGCGCAATCTAGATGCAGTTATCTGGAGATGCAATGAGGACATCACTAAGACACTTACCAGGAGATTATGATTCACTACGGAGCATATTAATTTCCACCTTTAAAACACAAACACCTTGTGAAGAACTACTAAGGAGAGTCTGCAACACATATTTCGGAGGAAGTATTCGTAAGTTCCTCGAAGAACTCGAGCAGAAATCCTGCGTAATATTAAATAAGTTAGTAATAGAGAACAATGCCGAAAATAAAACATTGTACACAAAGGCATTAAATAATACTGTAAGAGACGTAATACATAAAAGATTACCAGACAGATTATACATGCAGTTAGCGAGATACGATATGTCAACAACAGATAAATTAAAAGCAGTAGCTCAAGAACGAGGTTTATACGAAGACCAATAATACACAGTACAATAAATATAAAAACAAATATTATTCTAAACATCAACAAAATGACAACCAAAATTATAATCAGAATTATAGGAACCAACAGAATTATAATACAAATTACAGAAAGCAAAATATTCAAAACAAACCAATAGTTAATAAACAATTGTACAGTGAATATCAATTAAAATTAAATGAAGGCAGAATGCAAACCCTATCAATTATCAATCAAATGATAATAATAGACCACCTAAACAACCAATGAAAAGACAACGAGCTAGCACTAGTGGTCAATCAAAAATGGACTGGACGGAAACTTTTCATCTAACAGCCTCGGAAACGAACACAGAACCCCATTCATAAGAATAGTTATGAATAACCAAAACTTGCAATGCTTAATAGATACAGGATCATCAGTAAATTTAATGAATAAAAATTTCTTTAACTTAAAAACTTCTAGAGAGAATACTAAGTAGTATTGACAAATGTCAAACCGTAAATGGAGATATAAGATTAAATAATAATAATAATATCATTAGCCCCTGGCAAACTTAGCCCGACAGATCAAAAATTTTACATTCATAATTTTTCCAAAAATTTTGACATCCTCTTAGACCGAACGTTCCTTAAGGAGTGTAGAAGTGAGATCAACTACGAAGATGAGTTTGTTAAACTTAATGATTTTCAATTTTTATTTAAATACAGTAACGAAAATAAAGAAGAAGAATACAAACACCCACCACTAATAAAAGATAAACATACGGCATACGCACTAGAAAATGAATTAGTAGAAGGCAATCAATTTAGATTAGAATATCTAAATAAGGAAAAAATCCAAGTTAACAAAAATTTTGTTTAAAGAGAGTGACAATTTGACTTTCACAAATACTGTAAAACACGCTATCAATACAAAAAATAAGGCCCTTATTATAGGAAATATTATAAATATCCTCAAAGCTATGATGAGGAAGTTAACAGACAAATGCAAGAAATGATGCGTCAAGGCATTATACCCAAAGAAGAAGATGCATAAAGATAAAAAAAATACAGAATAGTCGTAGACTATCGAAGCCTTAATGAAAAAACGGTTAGCGATAAATATCGCATACCAGTAATGAACGAAACATTAGACAAGTTAGGAAAATATCAACATTATGAAACAAATGGAATTACGAAGCAACAAAGAAAAAACCTATAAAAAAGGAAGAACAAATAGAAAAAAAAAAATAACATATCGAGAAAAGAGAACAGACAGCCATCCTCTAACGAAATGTGTTTAGTTTTTAGGTAAATCGTTTTAATAACAAAACTAAGTTCAAAAAGAAAAAGAAAATAAACAAAAACAAATATGAAACAAATGAAAGTTAAATGTAAATTAACAAAAACAAGTAAAAAAAACTATGAAATAAATTTCATAGAACCGAACGTAATATCTGATTTTACACAAGCCGTTTATATAAGTAATAATATAACTAAAACAGAGCCGTTAGCATTCGTACAAACTAAAGAACTCATAAGAGAAAATACAAGAATAAGCAATACCTTATTAATCATAAGCCTAACATCAATGACAATATGGTCAATAGTAATAATAAGCTAAACAAAAATTTACCAAAACAAATAATAATCAAATATAAGAATGGTGCGGAGTAGTAGGGAACTGGGCATTCTAGGACAGGAAGTCGTAAATCTTTTTTTTTGACAGCTCTTGAATTTTAATTGCCTAATTATGGCACTTGATTTATTTCATTTTGGGTGGGGGTGACAAGTGTGTGTCCTTTTTTAGAAAAATTTATGATTTTGGGTCACGTACGTGACATTAATGATCGAAGAGTCATGATTTATGGATGATCCTTTTTTTTTTTTGGGGTTGGAGTCAGGTGGAGGAATACTCCCGCGCTTAATTTTTTTTTTAATTTTTAATTGCTTCATTAAAGCACTTAATTTATTGCTTTTGGGTGGGGGTGACAGGTGTGTGATATTTTTAGAAAAATGTGTGGGTTGGGTTCACATACGTAACATTTTTGATCGAAGGGTCATCCTTTATGGATGACCCTTTTTTATTGTGGGTTGGTGTCAAGTGGAGGATCACTCCCGCAATTACGCGTGCGTAAGTGATTGAGTTTTCTTAAGGAGGTGATTGTGAGCAAGGCGTGTAACCTGTAACCTGTATGCTAGAATGTAGAGGAAGATCGGTTGACAGATAGCACACAGGTGTGCACGAACTTGTTTTGTTTTGATTTTTTTTAAGGGAGGGTTCATTAATCAGTGGAAAATTATTTTTGCTTTTTTCACCTTCATTGTCATTGGTTAGAACTCGCAGGACACCTCCCACCTGAGTGGGTATTATTGACCTGAAGTGTTGATAAGCAGGGACTTCGCAATTATGTTTGACACGTGCTGCTACCTTTTGTGTGTGTTTGTTTTCGGTTCTCTCCCTCTTTTTACTATGCGTCCTGGTTGAGTGACCCTCCTTATGATGATTTCATTAGAATTTGAAAAATAGCCTGCTGTGTTTTGTATACCTGCTTTCTTCATACCTAGGTTTATAGAGTTTATTATGTTCAAATAAAAGAATTTTTTTGTTTACGTTTTCATAATAAAATTTATTTATTATTATTGTTTAAGTTTAATTTTAAGATAAATGTATATATTAAAATGTATTGTTATCATTAATATCCATATTATTGATCCTCTTTCTTAGGTTAGTGTATTGAAATATTAGACGATTCAGTTTTCTTTTATATGATACAAAGTAGTTTTCGGTTCTCTCCCTCTTTTTACTATGCGTCCTGGTTGAGTGACCCTCCTTATGATGATTTCATTAGAATTTGAAAAATAGCCTGCTGTGTTTTGTATACCTGCTTTCTTCATACCTAGTTTTATAGAGTTTATTATGTTTAAATAAAAGAATTTTTTTGTTTACGTTTTCATAATAAAATTTATTTATTATTATTGTTTAAGTTTAATTTTAAGATAAATGTATATATTAAAATGTATTGTTATTATTAATATCCATATTATTGATCCTCTTTCTTAGGTTAGTGTATTGAAATATTAGACGATTCAGTTTTCTTTTATATGATACAAAGTAGTGACAATCACATGTGTAAACTCCTTCTGTTGCATCATTCGAGGACCATGAGCACACCGTCAAGTGCTTTCCATATTGTGATTTAATAAGACGATAGTGTTCTCGCTGTAGTTTTCGTACTGCTAAGAAAGTTTATTCTCTGTATTCGTCCAACATAGCTAATCTGGCTTTGCTGTGATCGTTTGTGTTCTTTGCATTTCCGTTTCTGTTTGAGATTTTATTCAAGTTTTAACTCTAACATTGTGATTTGTTTATCATAATGTTTCTGTGCTTTGCGTTCTACTTAGTTTTTATGTCATTGCTATGGTCTTTCTCTCTACTTTCGTGCGCTCTCTCGACGCTTTATAACTCTCGCTCTCTCTATTTTCGTGTGCTCTATAACTGTGCTTGCACGCGTTGTTGTTTTCGTTTCGTCTATTTCCACTAATATTCTTACAGCGCCAAAGCTTGGTGTTGTTGTACCTATTCTCATCTGCACTGTTCATTTTCTCTGTGCTGCGCCGAATATTTGTAAAATTTTCTCATAATTTCGGGCATATTACTTTTTAAATCAATTAAGTCTGCGTGTTATTTAAAAAGTTGCAAGTGCCTGGCCGACCCAAAGGCCGACTTCATCTGTTGTTGGTTGTGTGAAAACGTGGTACACGTTAAATGTGCCGGTTTCACGCAACGGATTAGGGATGTGATCGGCGGTAAGTCGTGAGTAAAGTGGTGTTGTGAACGATGCCGCGAGACGGAGTCTGATATTCAGGGATTTATGAGGCAAACTAGACAGGGCTTCCAAAGTCTCCGTCTAGCTTTTAGTAGGCTCAGCGCCGATTTTGATGCTATGTATACTCAATTCAATAACGTAAAATTGTTGAATGAGTCTCTTGAGCGGAAGCGATCGGCCGAGCCTACTATGCCTCAGGAACCAGGTTTATTAGCCCCTGCTCTGCTGTTGACCCAGGCACCGCTGACTCCCACTGTTGATAATGGTCAGCAGTTGATGCAGTTTAATTCACCGGTTCCACCTACAACCAACAGTGGTAACTCAATTGAGTCACAGGCCACTGTGCCCGTTTCTATTCCGCCTCCTCTTGCTAGTAGTGCTCCTAGGACTCTTAGGGTGGTTGTACCTAAGAAGCAAATTTTCATATCGCGTCTGGCCCCTGAGATATCTGTGGATGACATTAAAGCCTACATACACGGTAAAATGTCATCTACAGGTATATCAATTGAAAAATTTAAATTTAACTCCGAAAGAGAAATTTCCTCCTTTAAGATAAGTGTTCCGGCTGAAGAATTTGGCACAATTTGCTGTGCTAATTTCTGGCCGAAGGGCTTACTTATAAAGGAGTTTACGAACAAAAAACGTACTCGGCATCCTATTAGCTTACCTCAGAATCCTTCTGGTGCTTCGTCTTCTAATGTAGCACCAGAAAACTAAAAAACAAAAAACTAAAATCCTCTCTTTCTCTAGCATATCAGAATGTTAGAGGTCTTAATACTAAACTTTCTAAGCTTTACGTTGACAGTCTTTCATTTGAATTTGATATATTAGTTTTTACCGAAACTTGGTTAAAGCCTGATATCTCAAATCATTCTTTATTTTCCAATAAATTCACCCCATATAGATGTGATCGAGTATCACGCTTGGGTGGTGGTTGTCTGATTGCTGTTGATTCTGATCTTGCATCAGATTATTTCTTACCTCCTTTTGCTTTAGACATTGAATTTGTAAGTATTAAAATTCAGTTTAATACTTTTTCATTGTTTATCACTTGTTCATATATTCCACCTCAATCAGATGTGTCAATATATCTAAATCACCTATCCGCTAACCAGTACATTTCCTCAATGCTTTCGGATAGAGACTACTTGATTGTATGAATATGTATGAGTTATGAATAACCAAAACTTGCAATGCTTAATAGATACAGGATCATCAGTAAATTTAATGAATAAAAATTTCTTTAACTTAAAAACTTCTAGAGAATACTAAGTAGTATTGACAAATGTCAAACCGTAAATGGAGATATAAGATTAAATAATAATAATAATATCATTAGCCCCTGGCAAACTTAGCCCGACAGATCAAAAATTTTACATTCATAATTTTTCCAAAAATTTTGACATCCTCTTAGACCGAACGTTCCTTAAGGAGTGTAGAAGTGAGATCAACTACGAAGATGAGTTTGTTAAACTTAATGATTTTCAATTTTTATTTAAATACAGTAACGAAAATAAAGAAGAAGAATACAAACACCCACCACTAATAAAAGATAAACATACGGCATACGCACTAGAAAATGAATTAGTAGAAGGCAATCAATTTAGATTAGAATATCTAAATAAGGAAAAAATCCAAGTTAACAAAAATTTTGTTTAAAGAGAGTGACAATTTGACTTTCACAAATACTGTAAAACACGCTATCAATACAAAAAATAAGGCCCTTATTATAGGAAATATTATAAATATCCTCAAAGCTATGATGAGGAAGTTAACAGACAAATGCAAGAAATGATGCGTCAAGGCATTATACCCAAAGAAGAAGATGCATAAAGAGAAAAAAATACAGAATAGTCGTAGACTATCGAAGCCTTAATGAAAAAACGGTTAGCGATAAATATCGCATACCAGTAATGAACGAAACATTAGACAAGTTAGGAAAATATCAACATTATGAAACAAATGGAATTACGAACGCAACAAAGAAAAAACCTATAAAAAAAGGAAGAACAAATAGAAAAAAAAAATAACATATCGAGAAAAGAGAACAGACAGCCATCCTCTAACGAAATGTGTTTAGTTTTTAGGTAAATCGTTTTAATAACAAAACTAAGTTCAAAAAGGAAAAGAAAATAAACAAAAACAAATATGAAACAAATGAAAGTTAAATGTAAATTAACAAAAGCAAGTAAAAAAAACTATGAAATAAATTTCATAGAACCGAACGTAATATCTGATTTTACACAAGCCGTTTATATAAGTAATAATATAACTAAAACAGAGCCGTTAGCATTCGTACAAACTAAAGAACTCATAAGAGAAAATACAAGAATAAGCAATACCTTATTAATCATAAGCCTAACATCAGTGACAATATGGTCAATAGTAATAATAAGCTAAACAAAAATTTACCAAAACAAATAATAATCAAATATAAGAATGGTGCGGAGTAGTAGGGAACTGGGCATTCTAGGACAGGAAGTCGTAAATCTTTTTTTTTGACAGCTCTTGAATTTTAATTGCCTAATTATGGCACTTGATTTATTTCATTTTGGGTGGGGGTGACAAGTGTGTGTCCTTTTTTAGAAAAATTTATGATTTTGGGTCACGTACGTGACATTAATGATCGAAGAGTCATGATTTATGGATGATCCTTTTTTTTTTGGGGTTGGAGTCAGGTGGAGGAATACTCCCGCGCTTACACGTGCGTACGTGATTGAGTTTTTTAACCTGTATGCTAGAATGTGGTGGAAGATCGGTTGACAGATAGCACTCAGGTGTGCAGGAACTTGTTTTGTTTTAATTTTTAATTGCTTCATTAAAGCACTTAATTTATTGCTTTTGGGTGGGGGTGACAGGTGTGTGATATTTTTAGAAAAATGTGTGGGTTGGGTTCACATACGTAACATTTTTGATCGAAGGGTCATCCTTTATGGATGACCCTTTTTTATTGTGGGTTGGTGTCAAGTGGAGGATCACTCCCGCAATTACGCGTGCGTAAGTGATTGAGTTTTCTTAAGGAGGTGATTGTGAGCAAGGCGTGTAACCTGTAACCTGTATGCTAGAATGTAGAGGAAGATCGGTTGACAGATAGCACACAGGTGTGCACGAACTTGTTTTGTTTTGATTTTTTTTAAGGGAGGGTTCATTAATCAGTGGAAAATTATTTTTGCTTTTTTCACCTTCATTGTCATTGGTTAGAACTCGCAGGACACCTCCCACCTGAGTGGGTATTATTGACCTGAAGTGTTGATAAGCAGGTACTTCGCAATTATGTTTGACACGTGCTGCTACCTTTTGTGTGTGTTTGTTTTCGGTTCTCTCCCTCTTTTTACTATGCGTCCTGGTTGAGTGACCCTCCTTATGATGATTTCATTAGAATTTGAAAAATAGCCTGCTGTGTTTTGTATACCTGCTTTCTTCATACCTAGGTTTATAGAGTTTATTATGTTCAAATAAAAGAATTTTTTTGTTTACGTTTTCATAATAAAATTTATTTATTATTATTGTTTAAGTTTAATTTTAAGATAAATGTATATATTAAAATGTATTGTTATCATTAATATCCATATTATTGATCCTCTTTCTTAGGTTAGTGTATTGAAATATTAGACGATTCAGTTTTCTTTTATATGATACAAAGTAGTGACAATCACATGTGTAAA
Organism: Drosophila tanythrix; assembly: GCA_035043275.1. Lineage (NCBI taxonomy): Eukaryota > Metazoa > Arthropoda > Insecta > Diptera > Drosophilidae > Drosophila > Drosophila tanythrix. The sequence continues at coordinate 21,034 of JAWNNC010000139.1, forward strand.
CTCCTTCTGTTGCATCATTCGAGGACCATGAGCACACCGTCAAGTGCTTTCCATATTGTGATTTAATAAGACGATAGTTTTCATACTCTAAGAAATATTCTCGGTATTCCTCCAACATAGCTAATCTAGCCTTTGCTGTGATCGGTTGTGTTTTTGCGGTGCCGTGTCTGTTTGAGATTGTTATTAAGTTTTAACTCTCACATTTAATTTGTTTAACATAAAAAATATCTGTGCTTTGGTTCTATTTAATTTTTATGTAATTGCTTTGGTCATTTCGGTTTTCTCTTAGTAATTTTATTACAAAACATAAAAGTGTTATTCTTGTAAACATTGTGAGCGCGGTTAACAGCTTGTGTTTTGTTTTTGCTTTTTGTTTCGTTGTGACTCATTGCATGCTTGATCGCTTTGCATTGTAGTTGTTATAACTGTTTCAGTGTGCGCTTTATTGTTCTCGCTCTCTCTACTTTCGTGCGCTCTCTCGACGCTTTATAACAATCGCTCTCTCTATTTTCGTGTGCTCTATAACTGTGCTTGCACGCGTTGTTGTTTTCGTTTCGTCTATTTCCACTAATATTCTTACAGCGCCAAAGCTTGGTGTTGTTGTACCTATTCTCATCTGCACTGTTCATTTTCTCTGTGCTGCGCCGAATATTTGTAAAATTTTCTCATAATTTCGGGCATATTACTTTTTAAATCAATTAAGTCTGCGTGTTATTTAAAAAGTTGCAAGTGCCTGGCCGACCCAAAGGCCGACTTCATCTGTTGTTGGTTGTGTGAAAACGTGGTACACGTTAAATGTGCCGGTTTCACGCAACGGATTAGGGATGTGATCGGCGGTAAGTCGTGAGTAAAGTGGTGTTGTGAACGATGCCGCGAGACGGAGTCTGATATTCAGGGATTTATGAGGCAAACTAGACAGGGCTTCCAAAGTCTCCGTCTAGCTTTTAGTAGGCTCAGCGCCGATTTTGATGCTATGTATACTCAATTCAATAACGTAAAATTGTTGAATGAGTCTCTTGAGCGGAAGCGATCGGCCGAGCCTACTATGCCTCAGGAACCAGGTTTATTAGCCCCTGCTCTGCTGTTGACCCAGGCACCGCTGACTCCCACTGTTGATAATGGTCAGCAGTTGATGCAGTTTAATTCACCGGTTCCACCTACAACCAACAGTGGTAACTCAATTGAGTCACAGGCCACTGTGCCCGTTTCTATTCCGCCTCCTCTTGCTAGTAGTGCTCCTAGGACTCTTAGGGTGGTTGTACCTAAGAAGCAAATTTTCATATCGCGTCTGGCCCCTGAGATATCTGTGGATGACATTAAAGCCTACATACACGGTAAAATGTCATCTACAGGTATATCAATTGAAAAATTTAAATTTAACTACGAAAGAGAAATTTCCTCCTTTAAGATAAGTGTTCCGGCTGAAGAATTTGGCACAATTTGCTGTGCTAATTTCTGGCCGAAGGGCTTACTTATAAAGGAGTTTACGAACAAAAAACGTACTCGGCATCCTATTAGCTTACCTCAGAATCCTTCTGGTGCTTCGTCTTCTAATGTAGCACCAAAAAACTAAAAAACAAAAAACTAAAATCCTCTCTTTCTCTAGCATATCAGAATGTTAGAGGTCTTAATACTAAACTTTCTAAGCTTTACGTTGACAGTCTTTCATTTGAATTTGATATATTAGTTTTTACCGAAACTTGGTTAAAGCCTGATATCTCAAATCATTCTTTATTTTCCAATAAATTCACCCCATATAGATGTGATCGAGTATCACGCTTGGGTGGTGGTTGTCTGATTGCTGTTGATTCTGATCTTGCATCAGATTATTTCTTACCTCCTTTTGCTTTAGACATTGAATTTGTAAGTATTAAAATTCAGTTTAATACTTTTTCATTGTTTATCACTTGTTCATATATTCCACCTCAATCAGATGTGTCAATATATCTAAATCACCTATCCGCTAACCAGTACATTTCCTCAATGCTTTCGGATAGAGACTACTTGATTGTATGCGGTGACTTTAATCTTCACGAAATTATGTGGTCCGCTCCACCTAATGTATTGGTGCCACTTAGTTCAAATGAATTTATTGATGGGTTTCATGAGTTGTCACTGTCTCAAGTTAACCATATTCGAAACTGTAATAACCGTCTACTTGATTTAATCTTTGTATCTAATCCTACTTGTAGTTTTGTCTCTCGCTGTGATCCACTTGTTAATCCCGAAGATCCTTATCATCCTTCGCTCGATTTGAATATAGAGCTTCCAACTCTTGTGCCTCTTGTAGCATCGGATTCTACACGAAAGAATCGTTGCTTCCGTAAAGCAGATTTTATTAAACTTAACCATTTATTATTTGACACTGATTGGGCAGAACTTTACTCTTGCACCAATCTGGATAATGCTGTGTCAATATTTTATTCCACGATTGACTCGCATTTGGATGCTTGTGTTCCCCGTTCGAATCCTGGGAAAGCTATTAGGCCTCCCTGGTTTTCGCGGGAATTAGATAGGTTGAAAAATGCGATGTCAAGGTACTATAAGAAGTTTAAGAGATCAAGTAATCCTTTTGATTACTCTCGCTATTTAGTTGCTAAAGCAACTTTTATTAATCATAACTCTCGTTGTTATCAAAATTACCTTCTTCGTTGTAGGCTGCAATTTGCACAAGATCCTAGGCAGTTCTATAACTTTGTGAATATGAAACGCAAATCGTCTTCATTACCTAACTTCGTTTTCTATGAAGATACGAAAGCAAAAGATGATCAGGAAGCAGCCGATCTGTTTGCTGAGTATTTTCAATCCACCTATTCCTCTACTAATTTCTCACCAAATGTACCATATCCTTACTCTGTTCAAAGAGCTAATTGCATTTTTGGTCCTGTGATCACTTTAGAGTCACTTCTTGCCGACCTACACACAATCAAGCCTGGGTATTCGCCTGGTCCTGATGGTGTTCCGGGATGTGTACTTAAGTACTGTTCCGAGTCTATTTCCAAACCTTTACTTAAATTATTTACCTTGTCTGTTGAAACTTGTTGTTTTCCCGCTATTTGGAAGGAATCCTTTATTATTCCTCTCCATAAAAATGGCCCAAAGTCTGATATAAAAAACTATAGGGGTATTTCCAAATTGTCCGCAATACCTAAAGCATTTGAGAAAATATTAACGACTCAACTGCAACACTTATGTAAATCTATTATTTCACCATTCCAGCATGGTTTTATGAAATGTAGGTCTACTACCACTAACCTTCTTGAATTTACTTCCCTTGTGATCAAGGGATTTCAGAATAAAATGCAAACTGATGTCGTTTATACAGACTTCAGTAAGGCCTTTGATTCTGTTAACCATTGTCTCCTTCTTCACAAATTAAACCTTATAGGATTTCCTACTAACCTTCTGACCTGGATTTCGGAGTATCTGAGTAACAGAACTCAAAAAATTTTATTTAAATCTGTGCTTTCTAAACCTATCCAAGTCACCTCGGGTGTACCCCAGGGTAGTCACCTTGGTCCAGTGCTTTTTAACCTATTTATTAATGACCTCCCTTCTGTAGTATTGCATTCTAACATACTAATGTATGCTGATGACGTCAAGTTATGCTTGGAGTATAATGATATGACCTCTCATTGCTTATTGCAGGCGGACTTATTTTCCTTTTTGTCGTGGTGTAAAATGAATCTGCTCAACTTGAACTGCTCTAAGTGTAAGGTCATGTCATTTTATCGTATATCTCCACAAGTTGTTGATTACACGCTCGATGGGGTGCCACTTGATAGACTGAATGAAGTAAATGATTTAGGTTTACTTCTTGATCACAGGTTAAAATTCGATAACCATATTAAATTCACTATCAACAAAGCTTTTCAAGTTCTTGGTTTTATAAAGCGTTGGTCTAAGGAATTTGATGACCCTTATACGACCAAGATACTTTTCACTTCCCTTTCACGTCCAATTCTGGAATATGGATCTTGTGTGTGGTCTCCACAATATCATATTCATCAAAGTAGATTGGAATCTGTACAGAAGAGCTTCTTACTTTTCGCTCTTCGTCGGTTTGACTGGGGTGTACTTCCTCCATACACCAATAGGCTGCTTCTTATTAACCTTCCCTCCCTAATTAACCGTCGTGATATGCTTGGAGTTATGTTTGTAGTAAAATTACTTAATGGCGAAATCGATTCAGCAGCGTTGATGAGCCAATTAAATTTTTCTGTTCCCCTTAGACCCTCTCGCTATTTCTTCCCACTTTCCCTTAATCGCTGTACTACTAATTATTCGTTGCATGAACCGTTTCGAGTACTCTGTAATGATTATAACAAATTATACCATGTAATCAATTCAGAATCCTCTATTTCTATAATTAAAAACTCAATTTTAAATGTCCTATCTGGGGAATAACCTTTACGCATGCACAGGTGATAGATAACTAATCTCTTACTAATTATATTTGGTCTGATTGGGTTTTTTCTGGGTTTTCCCCAATCCATGCAACAAATGTTGGACCATTTTGCATTTAAATACCCTCAGAATTCATTTTAATTCATTTAAATTTTTTAATTTCATTTAAATTATTATTATTTTTAAATTCATACACAATTTTAATGTTATTTTTAATTGTATTAAATTTAAATTTCTTAAGTTTTTGTAATTTTGGTGTCGACTGATCCTAGAAGATCCTAAAAGAAATTGACCTAGTTTTTACGAATGAATATTACCAAGTGGTTCATTACCTTATAAAACCACCATATGATTTTCTCAGATGAACTAAGAAGGCCCGTAAAACGGCAATATGGTTAACTAGAAATCAACACAACCTCTGTTGGAATGATGGAAATGAAAGCTTTTTAAAAGTCTGAAATTATCTTCGTGAGCTTGTTAATAATATGAGAGTAATCACGAAGGGAGATATAAAGAAAAAGTTTCTTGAAAAGTATCTAAGGACGTGTGTAATGAACATTGAAGAATTTGGATGTCCACGATTAGATGAGCTAAAATTTAATGTTTTCTCCGACTGTGGGTTACATTCAAATAAAGGTGTATGTGTCTAAGAAACGCTCGAGTTGTATTAGATTTTTTTACACTTTAATCTAAGTGCATTGTAGATCCAATGGGTAAAATGAATAAAGAAAAAAATTCCAAATTTATAATTAAATGTGTTTATTATTATTAGAAACAGAATTTAATTTCCATATATTCTAAAATTAGAGCTTTCTAAGATTAAAAAGAGTTTAAATAAATTGTTTAGAGCACAATGGTTTGATATTTTCCTATGTATTCTACAATTTGTAAAAAGTTTTGAAAGTGACTTAAACTTTGATCTAGTTCTAAATCAATTATTCTTGTAGTTAAATATTTAGTTAAAAACTCTTTCTTAGCTCTACCTCGTACAATAACTGAAGCGAAACTATTTAATGGACTTAATATATCACCAAGGCTTAAATACGAAATGTCTCCTTCACTCCAATCCAATGCATCAACATACTGTTTAGTTATTTTTATGGTTTTTCTAGTTATTTCATTCAGCTCTTTTATGTCATAGGGAGGCTTGAAGTGGTAAAAATTCGGAATAGTTGATTCTGCTTGCATAAAGGCCAATTCTTTTATAAAAATTTGTCTCTCATTTCCAAATATATACTGGAAGTCTAGAAGAATACACGAGCTTCTGTCCAACTTAATCATTTTGTGTTTAATGTAAATAATGTACTGAGAATCATGATATAGACTCTTCACCTTAAATAGCGTTAACAATTCAATTTCAAGTTAGTTTGAGTCAACTTTTAAATCAATATTGACACACTTCAGCTAAGAAAATCTAGAAATTCGAGAAAAATACAAGATCATGAAATCATTTTTGGATTTGAGTATTTTGTTAATCTACAATTAAAATTCAAGAGCTGTCAAAAAAAAGATTTACGTCAATGGTTTGGATGCAGCAACATAAGCGCAATTTCATTGGATTTGGAAAAGAGGAATGGCTTCAATTATTAGCATTTAAGGAATATATCCAGTTAAGGCTTGAGCAGTTTGAGTTCTTGATGCCTGATACATTAATGGATAATCCTAAGATTGAAAGCATAAAGTGCCATTTTAAAATTAGAAAATCGGATAAGCAGTGCATATTAATTTTAAATCAATATGGTAATAAAATTGAATTTGATAGTGAGTCATGGAGAGCCTTCATAAGATTGGGGATATTTTGAACATCATTCTTATGTTGGAACACGTTGTTGAAAAATCAAATTTGTAATATATATAATAATTATATTATCCCTAAATGTTCAAAGATGGGAAAATATGATGTACAACTTTTAGATTTATGAGTATCTTATGGACATGAAGCAGAAATTGATCTTACTGGTTTGTGTTTTGAAATTTCAAGAAAGATGGGAAAAGAAAAAGATGTAAACCGGTATAGACAAGTATTACAAAAGAAAGTGACACAAGTATAGGCTATTAAAAATAAACTAAAATAATTCTTTGGTTGAATTTCTGCTTTTGAAGAATAAACAACGTTATGGGTATAATTACGAATTTTTCATACAAAACAAATGTGATGAAAATTGATGAATTCCTCAAGGAGTTTGAGGATGTGCTTTTTCCTGAGCACGCTAAACTGTTGGAGGAATACCGAGAATATTTCTTAGAGTATGAAAACTATCGTCTTATTAAATCAAAATATGGAAAGCACTTGACGGTGTGCTCATGGTCCTCGAATGATGCAACAGAAGGAGTTGATACATGTGCTTGTCACTACTTTGTATCATATAAAAGAAAACTGGATCGTCTTATATTTCAATACACTAACCTAGCAAAGAGGTTCAACATAATGGATATTAATAATAATAATACATTTTAATATATACATTTATCTTTAAAATTAAACTATAACAATAAGAATAAATAAATTATATTATGAAAACGTAACAAAAAAAAAATCTTTTATTTAAACATAATAAACTCTATGAACCTAGGTAAGAAGTCTGCAGGTATACAAATCAGAACAGGCTATTATTTCAAATTATTGTGAAATAATCATAGTGATCCTCCTCCTACTCAAACAGAGTGCACTACAAAAAGGGTGAGAACCGAAAACACATAGACAAAAAAGGTAGCAGCACGTGACAAATGTACGTGCGAAGTACCTGATTATCATCACTTCAGGTCAATAATACTGTAATTATGATGTGGGAAAACATTTAGATTTAGATGTATCTTATGGACATGAAGCAGAAATTGACCTTACTCGTTTGTGTTTTGAAATTTCAAGAAAGATGGGAAAATAAATAAAAAAAGATGTATACCGGTAGAGAGAAGTATTACAAAAGAAAGTGACACAAGTATAGGCTCTTTAAAAAAATAAAGTAAAATAATTCTTTAGTTGTATATCGGCTTTTGAAGAATAAACAACATTATGGGTATAATTACGAATTTTGGATTTAAAACAAATGTGAGGAAAATTGATGAATTCCTCAAGGAGCTTGAGGATGTGCTTTTTCCTGAGCACGCTAAACTGTTGGAGGAATACCGAGAATATTTCTTAGAGTATGAAAACTATCGTCTTATTAAATCAAAATATGGAAAGCACTTGACGGTGTGCTCATGGTCCTCGATTGATGCAACAGAAGGAGTTGATACATGTCCTTGTCACTACTTTGTATCATATAAAAGAAAACTGGATCGTCTTATATTTCAATACACTAACCTAGCAAAGAGGTTCAACATAATGGATATTAATAATAATAATACATTTTAATATATACATTTATCTTTAAAATTAAACTATAACAATAAGAATAAATAAATTATATTATGAAAACGTAATCAAAAAAAAAATCTTTTATTTAAACATTTTAAACTCAATGAAGCTAGGTATGAAGTCTGCAGGTATACAAATCAGAACAGGCTATTATTTCAAATTATTGTGAAATCATCATAGTGATCCTCCTCCTACTCAAACAGAGTGCACTACAAAAAGGGTGAGAACCGAAAACACATAGACAAAAAAGGTAGCAGCACGTGACAAATGTACGTGTGAAGTACCTGATTATCATCACTTCAGGTCAATAATACTGTAATTATGATGTGGGAAAACATTTAGGTGGGAGGTGTCTTGCGAGTTCTAACCAATGAGAATGAAGATGAAAAAAGAGAAGCAACAATAATTTCCACTGATCAATGAACCCACCCTTAAAAAAAAAAAATCAAATCAAAACAAAACAAGTTCCTGCACACCTGTGTGCTATCTGTCAACCGATTTTCCATTGCATTCTAGCATGCAGGTTGCAGGTTACACGCCTCCTCCTTAAGAAAACTCAAACACGTACGCACACGTAAATGCGGGAGTGATCCTCCACCTGACTCCAACCACCATTAAAAAAAAGGGTCATCCATAAATGATGATCCTTCGATCAAAATGTCACGTATGTGAACCCAAACCACACATTTTTCTAAAAAGGCCACACACCTGTCACAAGTGCTTTAATTAGCTAATTAAAATTCAAGAGCTGTCAAAAAAAAGATTTACGACTTCCTGTCCTAGAATCCCCAGTTCCCTACTACTAGAGTATAATCAAAAAAGAATATGATAGCTACTCTCCCTATCTTCAGTCATTTAAGAGTAATGATGAAATCAGGACTTATATGTAGTCCCGAGCGAGAGTTTTATTAATATTGAGGGCTCGATTTGTTTGGCTAACAACACGCCTACTGAAGGTGGTAAACTAAAAAACAATTGTATGTGCTATCTTTTTCATGAGGTTCGATATGAGTTGAATGGAATTGAAATTGATCGAACTAGGTTTGTTGGTACTTCAACCACCTTAAAAAACTATATTTCCTTGAATGAGCCTGAAAGTCGCATGCTTGAGAATTCTGGTTGGTTTAATGGAAACGAAAAACAACTGGCAAAGGATGGTTTTTTAATTTCTCTATTCCTCTTAAAACCCTGCTTGGATTTTGTGAAGACTATAACAAAGTCTTACTAAATTGTAAACATGAACTAATTCTACTCATAACTAAAAATATGGATGATGTATATCATAATAAAATTGAAAGTAATGAGTGTAAATTAAATATATCTAATATTACATGGAAAGTGCCACATATTACTCTCAGTGATGAGAAGAAATTACTAATGTTAAACATAACAAAAAATGGAGGCTCACTACCACTAGCATTCCGCAGTTGGGATTGTTACCTCAATCCAATACTAGCAGAGTGCACTACTCTATTATTATATTATGAATGGATATTACCAAGATGTTCATTACCTTATAAAACCACCATATGATTTTCTCAGATTAACTAAGAAGGCCCGTAAAACGGCAATATGGTTAACTAGAAATCAACACAATCTCTGTTGGAATGATGGAAATGAAAGCTTTTTAAAAGTCAGAAATTATCTTCGTGAGCATGTTAATAATATGAGAGTAATCACGAAGGAAGATATAAAGAAAAAGTTTCTTGAAAAGTATTTAAGGACGTGTGTAATGAACATTGAAGAATTTGGATGTCCACGATTAGATGAGCTAAAATTTAATGTTTTCTCTGACTGTGGGTCACATTCAAATAAAGGTGTATGTGCCTTAAGAATCGCTCGAGTTGTATTAGATTTTCTTATAAACTTTAATCTAAGTGCTGTAACGGACCGTTTTGCTTCTGCCGGGCTAAAACTCAGTATATTTGGTTGCGTTTGCGATAATTGATAACACGTGGCTTTTATTATATATTTAACAATGGTTTCTTTATTGTGTTTCTTGCTTGCACAGATTTATTTATGCACCGCGGGGTAACGGCGGTCCACTGAAGCCCTTGGTCAGCTTCGAAGTGTGCACCTGTTCGCAAGAGTTTGCTTCAAGCGCTTTGCGCACCAGCTAGGTAAATTCGTGGTTCTGCCTGCCCGACACCGACACCGTACAGCACTCTGGTTATCCACCAGGATTCACTCGCACACGCGATGTCTGAACACAGGTTTCTACTCACTTACTTTCACCTAGTTGGCACGTATTTGCCTGTCACTACGCTCAAGCGTGGCAAGGATTTCACCTCTCACCCGATTTCAGGACTCCAATGTCCTGTGTTGTCCTTCGGCGTGGTGTTGATCCTTCGGCACTCCTTGCTTGTGAGTCGTCCTGTTTGACACACGTTGTTCTTGCGTTTTCACTATTGGTTCCACACTTCTACATTTGTTTTGGGCAGAGTTTCCGCTTATTATCACTTTTAATTTTGACTGACATTCTTCTGACTTTTAATTAATTTAATTAGTTAATTTAATTAATTTTAATTAATTGACTGGCCTCCGTTGTGTGCTGCGACGCCCTTTTTATAGGCCTGCGTCGCAGCCTTTTGTTGCGACTGTACCAAAGATCACGTGATCGTCACGGTGGCGTGATCTTTGGCAAGTTTCCACTACCTTTTTGCTGGCGCCAGCACATGTCTGCCGTTAGTGCGAGTATGGATGGCGATATTGCACTCGCCAAACTCCTCACACTATAACGGCAATGTCCTAACGGACATGTGTGTCAGTCACGCTTATATGGCTGACAACCTGCGCACAAGAGAGAGGGAGAAGAGAGCGAATTCGCCGCAACTGCAATCAGTGTCGGATTTCGGTCTGATATGCAGTTACTGTGAGGGGCTCATATATAATAAATGTATATTTATGTACATTTAATTGCCAAAGCTATATGGCTCCTCTCACTCCCCTTTCTTCGGCAGTGGAAGACTTCCACTATCCAGCCGCGACTGTTCTGCTGGATACCGCGATCCCCGTTGTGCCCTTCATCGTCGTAGGGCGATTCTCCCGCGTCGTCTCCCTCATCGTCCTTCTGCTCCCTCGTCGTCTGCGTCGATTGAGTCGGCACGCGGTCGCGGCCGGAATCGTGCGGCGGACTCGTCCGCTCGGGACTCGATGGCAGCTCGGGGAAATGTTCTGTTGACCTGGAGTCGGCAATCGTATTGGCACGTGGACTACACGCACCAACCGTCTCACGCGCATCACGCGCACTACGCGAACCCGCTGCCGCGTGGTCGCAGTGAACGCCGTCCAGTGGCCATGCGCACAGTCGGGCCCGCTCCTCTCCCGTGTAGAGGTCCAACGCCGCTGGGCTTTGCACGAGGATTTGGGCGCGACTGGCAATGACCACTGGAGGCCGCTTGGCCGCCGTGAGGTGTTGGGTTTTGTTCGTCCATTCTTGTCACCTTTGATTGCCGACTGTGAAGTTGTGCATGATTGCGGCTCATTATATACCCTTGGGTTGGCGTTCTATCGGCCGATGTACGTCCTCACACCAGAGTGCGTGGCTAACCAACGGTGTCCTTGTATATATGCACCTGCACCAACGGTGCATGGTTTTGTTGGTCACACACCCGCACCAGTGCAGTTGCTATCGGATTTACTTTGGTTTTGCGCACGCCTCGACACTAGTGTGACAAAATGTTGTTGGCGGTCGTTGCGATTGCGCTCTCGCTGCGCTCGTGACGAGCGAACGTTTTAGATGGTCGCTGCACTTGCGCTCTATGGCGTGCGAGCATTTTGTTGTTTTTCTGCCAGAGCGGTGAGCGAAGCGTTCTCGGCGGTCGCTTTTAATAGTACAAGCATTGTTGTGCCTATTACCGCCAAATCGGTGAGCGAAACGTTTTTCGGCGGTCGCTGTGTTGCGGTGAGCGAAACGTTTTTCAGTGTGTGCTGCACATGCTCTATCAATATTGCGAGCAAAACGTTTTCGGCGGTCGTTGCAACGAGAACAACGAGAACAAAACTCCATAGTGCAAGCGTTTTTGTTGTCGCTTTCTGTAAAAGCGGCGAGCTAAGTGTTTTGAGCAGCTGCTGCGCTTACGCTCTCGATAGTGCAAGCGTTTTTGGTTGTCGCTTTCTGTAAAAGCGGCGGCTAACAGTTTCCATGTCAGCGGTAAGCATAACGCTTTCGGCGGTCACTGCCGTTGATTCCATCGTGAACTCTGGAGTGGGTCATGGCCATTCTCTCTCTCAGCATTAGCTTGTTCACTTTTACAGCAATCGGCGTGTGCTCTCTGCACATTCGCCGCGATCAGGGCTATTGACTATTTAATATTTATATTTCTTTTGTTATTCTGATTAATGTTTTTTTGTTTTAGTTATATGCATATATATATAATTATATATATATTTATTTATTGTTATGTTTTAGGTGTATAAGTTAAGTCCAATTTTAGTTTTTGGAGTCACACTTATCTTCCCCCCTTTTTAATTTTGGAGATCTGGGAACTCACCCGTCGCCTTGCTGTGTGGTTTCAAGTCGCTCACGTGTGCCGTCCGTATCCGCTTGTCTGCCGAGCTCCTCAGCTTGCAGATCACCGATGACGTGAAATCTATGATTTGGTACGGGCCGCCGTATCTCGGTGCAAGCTTGGCTGCGAATCCTTCCGCTGCATTCGATAGATGGTGTAATTTCACCAATTTTCTCCGATTTTGGGGCTCCATTGCCTGCGACGAAGGTTGTAGTGCCTTGCCTGGTCTTGAGAGGCCTTTTCCAAGCTTTGCCGAACAATTGCGAAAATGTCTTTCAGCTTATTTTCATTTTCGTTCGGCGTTTGGCTTACTTGACCCGTACCGATCGCCACTTCATCGAACAAAGCTTTCGGCAGCCTCGGCTCTCGGCCCTGTGTGATGAAGGCAGCGCTGAATCCTGTCGTGCTCGAGACGCTCGTGTTGACTGCCAGTGTCAGCTCCGGTAACGCCTCATCCCAGCGTCGTTGGTTGTTCTTTGCGAACTGGGCGATCATTGTTTTCACCGTCCAGTTAGCTCGTTCCGTTGGGTTCTCCAGTGGCGAGTACGGCGCATTGAATTGATGCTTGATTCCCATCTCCTCGAGGAAATTTTTAAACGCCCTGCTGGTAAGCTGTGTGCCGTTGTCCGTTATTAAAACCTTTGGCACTCCGAACCGTGCCAGAATCCTCTCGCTGAAGTCCTTTTGCAGCTCTGCCGTTGTAGCGCTTCTAAGTGGCACCATTTCGGTCCACTTCGAGAAGCGGTCTACGAATACCAACAGCATAGTGTTCCCATGGGTGGACCTCGGTAATGGTCCCACGAAGTCCGCACATACCGTGCTCCACGGCTCTTCAGGTATCTGGGTTAACATGTGTCCTGCCGCGGCCAATTGACTTGGCTTATATTGTTGGCATATTTCACATTGTTGAACATATGCTCTCACATCTCTGTATAAGCCTGGCCAATAGTAGCGCGCTGCTACTCAGGCTATTGTTTTTCTACTACCCGTGTGTCCTGCGGCGGCGGTGTTGTGGTTCTCGCTTATAACCTGTGTCCGCTTGCCCGTTGGCACTCACAATTTCCAGGCTGCTACATCCTCAGTTCCAGCTCGATGAGGGATGTGCCTGTATAAGTTTCCAGATTCCTCCCTATAATGTGGAAACTTTCTGGGACTTTTCGTTATTGCCGATTGCATCTTTTGGATCCAGTGGCAGTCTTTACTCGCTTGGTCCCTTGCGTCTTCCACAGTTGAGACTCTCAGGCATGTCTCCATCCTGCCTGGGGGGTTTTCGATGCAGTTGAGCCACTTCCTGTTCGGCTCCCGTTCGCCTCTCGATGGCGGACGCCGGTGTCCGTTTCCTGACGTACGAATTCCAATACGTCCACACGTCCAACAATAATCCAGCATAGGATTCATACACTCTCTCGCGCAGTGTCCCTCCTGGCCGCAAAATCTGCAGGCCATATCTGGGTTGATAATATGTGTTTGTGTGTTGTCGCGTCCGCCCTCGGGGCTGGTCTTGGTCTCGTCCTCGGGGCTTTGGCTCTCTCGTTGTATACTTGGCTGTATGTTCCTCCACTGTCCGCTATAGCCATGAATCTTGGCCTGTTTTGCCTTGGTGCCGGCTCTGTGTGGTGGTATTGACGCATCTGTGGTGGTTCCATGTGTCAGCGTGATGGCTCCATACGTCTCTGTTGGGGCTCCATGTGCATTCGCTGTGGAGTGTTGTAGTCCGTGTGATCCACGCGTCTCTGCTGAGGCTCTCTGTACATTCGCTGTGGAGTGCTGTAATCCGTGTACTCCACGCGTCTCTGCTAAGGCTCTCTGTGCATTCACTGCGGAGTGCCGTAACTTGGCTCCTCTATGCGGCTTTGCTGTCGCAACTTCTCCCTGTCGACCAAGTTCTAGAATTGACCTGGCCTTGCGTATGCTCGCAGGTCTGGGAGGCTGTTGTTGTATATTTTGTGTAGCTGTTTTAGCGCCGTATACTGCAGTGGCCGCATTAGCGTCTGCATCTCCACCATGTATGTTTTAAATGGCTCCCTTATAGCCTGGCGTCTGTGGGTAACTTCGTCCCTCAAGTTCTCAATGTAATCCCTCGGCAAGAAGTATTCTTGAAAACTCTGGACGAATGTTACCCATGTCGTCCAGTGTTGATTGTTGGCTACATACCATTTCAGAGCCATTTCCTGCAGTAGTTCAGGCATGGCTCTGGGAACCAGATTCAAGTTGAGTCCATACGTATCCGCAGACCACTCGACTTGTTCCAAAAATTCTAAAGGCTCCGTGGTGCCGTCGAAGCGAAAGTTCCACTCCCGAACTTGATTCGCTACCCTCGGGTATTCTTGAGACATAGTCGTCGCCGTGTGGTCGCTTATGGACACTCTCCTTGATGGCTGTGGTGCGGGTGATCCCCAAACTGTGTGGCTGGCGTATCGCGCGCTCCTGCGCTGATTGCCGGTATGCTCAATTGGACGAAATCAATGTTCGTTGCTCCTCTTGCATCCGGAAGTTGACCGATTTCTTTGGCCGGTGAATATTTGCCATGAATCGCTGCCAATTCCCCAATCCGCGTGCTGTAAGGGAGTCTGCATTCGTGAGTGTCTACCCACTCTCCGAAATGTCGACGCATAACATCCAGTGTGCCACTTAGCTCCACTTGGAATTCTTCTCCATACTTTAGTACTTCATCCTTTTTTAGGTTGTAAACCCACGCGCGAACCATTTTTTTGTCAATATATATAATGTGTGTTATTAATTATCGCAACCACCAAAGTTGGGCGCCAGTTGTAACAGACCGTTTTGCTTCTGCCTGGCTAAAACTCAGTCGAGCTGTGGGTCCGTGCAACAAATTTATATTTGGTTGCGTTTGCGATAATTGATAACACGTGGCTTTTATTATATATTTAACAATGGTTTCTTTATTGTGTTTCTTGCTTGCACAGATTTATTTATGCACCGCGGGGTAACGGCGGTCCACTGAAGCCCTTGGTCAGCTTCGAAGTGTGCACCTGTTCGCAAGAGTTTGCTTCAAGCGCTTTGCGCACCAGCTAGGTAAATTCGTGGTTCTGCCTGCCCGACAGCGACACCGTACAGCACTCTGGTTATCCACCAGGATTCACTCGCACACGCGCTGTCTGAACACAGGTTTCTACTTACTTACTTTCACCTAGTTGGCACGGATTTGCCTGTCACTACGCTCAAGCGTGGCAAGGATTTCAACTCTCACCCGATTTCAGGACTCCAATGTCCTGTGTTGTCCTTCGGCGTGGTGTTGATCCTTCGGCACTCCTTGCTTGTGAGTCGTCCTGTTTGACACTCATTGTTCTTGCGTTTTCACTATTGGTTCCACACTTCTGTATTTGTTTTGGGCAAAGTTTCCGCTTATTATCACTTTTAATTTTGACTGACTTTCTTCTGACTTTTAATTGACTGGCCTCCGTTGTGTGCTGCGACGCCCTTTTATAGGCCTGCGTCGCAGCCTTATGTCGCGACTGTACCAAAGATCACGTGATCGTCTCGGTGGCGTGATCTTTGGTAATTTTCCACTACCTTTTTGCTGGCGTCAGCCCTTGTCTGCCGTTAGTGCGAGTATGGATGGCGATATTGCACTCGCCAAACTCCTCACACTATAACGGCACATGACCTAACGGACATGTGTGTCAGACACGCTTATATGGCTGACAACCTGCGCACGAAAGAGAGGGCGAAAGAGAGCGAATTCGCCGCAACTGCAATCAGGGTCGGATTTCGGTCTGATATGCAGTTACTGTGAGGGGCGCATATAGCATAAATGTATATTTATGTACATTTAATTGCCAAAGCTATATGGCTACTCACAATATGTCTGAGAATTAAATGCAAAAAATTGATATATATATGAAATATATATGTTTTTATTGTGCATCAGAGGAAAGAGCTCGACTTGTACATAATCTTAATACAATAAGATGATTCAAGAATATTTTTTTTATTTCATATTTGGCAAAACTTCGTTGGTTATATGTAGTTTAGTTTAAGTAGGTATGGCTTAAACTGAAATTGACAGATAAAGTAAAGGATTTTCAAATATATATAATATATATAATTCATTCACAAGCGTCGACATTGCTCCACTGAGTTTATATTTCTTTACAATTGTTTTATGCCAAAAATTGTCCTTTACGTACATTTTTTCAAAAATGAGCCAAATGTGGATAAAGTACGGGTATTACTCTGAAGAAACCAGCACCGAGGAAGCCATCAAGATGTCCCCCATTTGCCTTAAGTGGCAGACGCTTTGCTGGTCCGTCCTCAAGGCATATGTTATATATAAGAATTTAGCAGTGTACCAGGGGGCAATATTTTTTATCATATTCTCTATGTTCATGCTCTTAACCATTTTTTTGATGCAAAAGTTGAAAGCTCCGACTGAGATAAATGATAATGATAAGAAAATAGTTTTTTGGTTGTGAGCAGTTCAAAATTTACAGTGCGTAACCCAGTTGGAATCAAAGATCAAAGAAGCGGAAGCGAATATAGTGCAGGCGGACCTTGAGGCGGACTAAAAAAACGCACGCCCAAATAGCCAACAACAACGCCGCCCAGCGAACGGCTAGCACCGGCCAAGTGGCCAGCCGAGTTGTAAAGGATTCTGAAAAATAAAAATTCATTATTATTATTATATATAGAAAGAGTTAGAATTACTTTAGGTATATCCGTAATCTCATGAAATGCATTATGGATCACATTATGGATGAACTTGTTATTCTTATATCGAAAATATAAAACTAACATTCTAAGAAGAAAAGCATCTGTAGAGGAAACGAGCAGCTACTCATTTGATGGGCGTGGCATTCTCATGTGAGTTCATGTTGAGCTGCTTGGCAATGCTCTTGTTGTCCGCCCGACTGTAAACCTTGCGTATCTTGACCAGCGTCAGCTTGGATACTGCCTTCGCATTCAGGCCGAGCAGCACCCGATCCTCGGGCACCAGCGGTGCCAGTGGTTCCGCCTGTTTGCCCAGCTGTGGCGCCTGCAGCGAGCCCAGCTGATAGATGGTCTGCACCGTCTGCTGGATGAGCACATCCTCCAGCAGATGGCAGACACCCTGTTTCCAGCACAAGCGCGAATAACGACGTCAGATGGGTGGCGTGCCAATGTAGCCAAAGATTTGGGTGGCTGAGGTGAGATTAGCGCTACTCGCGGCCGGATGCTGGGCAATGTAGTGCAGCTTCTGCGTATGGATGGGCACACCATCCAAGTAGAGCGACAGACTGGAATTCTTGAGAACTGCACGATTGAGCACGACGACAAGATTGTGCCATTGACCCTCATGCAGCAGATCTAGTTGAAGTAATTGGCCTTCGTTTTATAGTTTTTGGCAACTCATTCTTTAGCGTTGGCAATGTGTCAGCGATTATTTTGGAAGCCAAAGTTACTGGGAATTATTGAACGTATGAAACTCAGGCTGCCTCGTTTTGCTGCAATGTTTGTCTTGGCCAGGTCTTTAGCTGCTGCCTGCAAACATGTTGTCTGCGTACATGTTGCATGTGTAGGGCAACATTTTTGTTTGATTGCAGACTGCTGGGATGTTAGTTGTTCAGTTGAATGCATTTAATTGAATATATATTTTTTTTTCATTTTCTTTCTATCTACTTATTCCATTATAGTTAACATAAAAATATGAATACATCTAGTAATATTAAGAGTGTAAATACACTTAACTCATAGTCTGGTTGCAACGAATTGCTTTACTTAACTTTTGTCGTTAATTAGTTGGCTGCAGAAGCAAGCTATTTAAATGTATGATTGATTTGGCTGTTAGTGCTATTAGTGTTGTAAATTAAGAACAATCAATTAAACAATGCAAATTGTATTGTTACATAATATATATGTAAGTTAGCAACATGTAAATATTAATAATATAACATTAGGTGTACCTTGGTCTGAAGAACTTGTGGGATGGTTCGGATGGGGCTGAGCTGAGGCCACCAGGCGGGTCGCAGGTTGCGGATAGCGAACGGCCTCCCTTTGGGGAGGTTAGCTGCGAATAGCGTGGCAAATGTGCCCGTGAATACGCAGTCCCGGACAAACAGCGGGAACGATTATTATTAATCGTACCGACAGGGCGCTTGTGTGGCCGCCTCTCAAAACATAGCCTCACACAATCCCCCAAACTCCTATAACTAATACCTACCTCCATCCTATCCCCACAGATCCGCTTGGGCCCGGACTATCAAATAGCCCAGTTCTTAACGGTGAGCTCAGGCAGATGGCGACCGTCTGTTCTAATCAGCCTTACCCGGGTATCGCAGATCTCTGCCCGGGTGGACAATACTTTCTCTGCCAATCGTGGCCATAACAAGCATGAAAGAAATATAACTATTCCGCAGGATCTCCCTGCAAACGAAGTCGCAAGACGAATGGAGGACCGAGTCCTAGAGGGGGAGGTCATCGTATGTGGTAGTTCATCCTCCACACCGACCCACTCCAACACCAAGAAGGGTGCCCATTGCACAGCATGAGCACAATCAGCAGGCACCAGCCTCGAGGCAAGAAGGTGTGGTCGGAATACCCCGACCACCACATCCGGCATCGAGGGCTGGTGAGCAGGCGGTACAACGGCCGGAGAAGAAGGGTAAGTGTCTCCCACCGAGGGGCCAACCCGGTGGGCTGGATGACCCGAACCGCAAAAATCTTTGCGGTTCACGTGTCAAATTGTACCTGAGGTACCTCCAGCAGGGAATGGCCCCGGATGAAGCCCTCAAAAAGGCAAAAGAGCCGAAGGATACCTCAGTTACGGCACCGGCCCCCAAACGATCCAGAAGCGCGCTGACACCGCCAACGGACACCCCCAAAAGGTGGTGTTCGATGGCTAAGGACGCTGCGCATGTTGCAGCGGGGATGCGGATGACGAAAAGTAAGGGTCAGGAGGACCTGGACATACGCACGAGCACATCACGTGCAGCGGCTATGAAACATAGACCTCCTGCTCCCGAGAAACCTCGCCTCGGAGAACTGCCGAAAGGAGAAGAGGCCGATAATTATCGGATGCGATGCCAATGCGCACCACACCATATGGGCAGCAGTGACACCAACATGAGAGGTGAGTGCCTCACAGATTTTGTATGTAATTATAACCTAGAACTTGCCAATGTCGGACCCACACCGACATTTGTAACCAGAGTCAGAGAGGAGGTGCTAGACATCACCCTCATCAGCCGGTCCCTGCAACCACATATTAGGGACTGGCATGTATCCAAGGAAGAATCTATGTCTGATCATTGAATAATCCTTTACAGAATAGAATTATATACAAGCAGCAGTGACCCCTGTCGCAACCTCAGGAAAACGAACTGGAAAGGATGCAGGTGGACTCTAGAACTTAACTCCAGTGATATTTCAGGTATACCCAGAAATCCATTGGAACTAGAGTGAGCCGTAGATAAACTCAACAAAATCATAATGGATGCTTTTGAAGAGAACTGCCCGTTAGGGAAAAAGTTTAAAGAAAAAGACGCCCTGTGGTGGAATGACAGCCTGGAAAGGCTGCGCCTCACCACACGTCACCTTTTCAATAAAGCGAAAAGGGACGGAACATGGGACCAATATCGCGAGAGCCTGACCTCCTATAACAAGGAGATTAGGAAGGCCAAGCGAGCAAATTATAGAAACTTCTGCGAAAGCATAGGAAGTACCAGTGAAGGCGCCAGGCTCCATAGAATACTATCTAAACGGACGCCTGACGCAAACGTTGCATAGAGATGTAAGGACAACTCCTTTACAAACAGCAATGCACAAAAACTGAAACTGCTCTTCGAGACACACTTTCCAGGCAGTATACCCTTGCAGGAAGGTGATCTGAAACAGCGGAACGGAGTCACTCCGGAGAAACTAGAATGGGCAATTGGCACCTTACAGCCATTCAAGTCTCATGGACTGGATGGAATATCACCAGCTTTCCTACAACAGGGCCGAGAGATACTTCTCAGCCCTGTTAGGAGACTACTCATTAATAGCCTAGCCCTCGGTTATATACCGAGAGCATGGAGTAGAGCAAGGGTAGTCTTCATCCCCAAGGCAGGGAAGAAAGACATCTCCAACCCAAAGTCCTTCAGACCCATCAGCTTGACATCGTTTTTACTGAAAACGCTGGAAGGTCCCCTGACACAGCACTTCACCAACTGCGGCGCACTTTATATGCGGCGACAGTAGAGTAGCACTGTGTAGTAGCACTGTGCGCCTTTGTAGACATAGAAGGCGCCTTTGACAACACATCTCATTATGCGTAGATGAACTGCTTAACAGACTTGCCACCAGAGGTATCCAATGTCAGGGATATGCCGATGACATTGTCATCATAGCGCGAGGCAAATTTTAAGAAACGGTATCGTTGCTTCCTCACGCTCCTCATTCGGCTGCAGCTTGAAGGCAATGTCAGCGGAGGGACTCATAAAGCTCGAAGAGGAGCTGCTGCTGCTGCTGCTGCTAGTGGAGCTGCTTGTCTTTGTGGTAACCACTTTTAGTTTTAGTGGAGCCCTGTTGGCTGCTTTCGCTGGTTTCTTCTCTGGTGCTTTTGCTGCTGGTTTCCTGTTGACTGTGCTTGCTTGTGCTGATCTCCAGAAGGGGGTCACTCTTATCGCCCTCGAATGCGCCATGGGCAACAATCTTATCAACGCTTTGAATTTGGACTTCCATTTTTGCTGGCACCTTTGGTGGCTACAACTTCTTCAACTCGTCTTGCGATGACAGGAATCGAACAGATTATTGTGTTGGTGCCTGGGATGTGGGTGACATGTTGTTGTTACTGCTGTTTTTTATTTCTGTTGTTGTTTTCCACGCTTGTTGTTCACTTGTTGTTTTGAAATTTTAATTATTGATGTAGTTGTTGTTGTCCAGCGACTGTTATTTGTTGGTGGTGTGGCTGTGTTGATTTGGTTTTGGTTTTGTGGCCGGTTGTTTGAGCTGCCGCGTAATCGCGCCTGCTGCACTCGATCCGCCAGACGGCTGCCCATCGCACTGATGCTGGTGGTGCTGGTCCTCTGTTTGGCCATCGGGCGGGAGCGTTGGAGCGTGGGCGCTTCGTTAGCCTCTTTGTACGAGGAATTGGTGCTCTCGGCCTTGTCGTGCGAAGGTGTGTCCGAGACGAGACTCTGCGTCTCCTCGAAGCCTTCGTCGTTGAGCTCGTGATGGCAGCTCCAAGGACGCTCTGGTGTATCTGTTGGGGACTTGAGATTATTAACCTCCTCGTTAATTGAGCTAATGTGCCTGCCCAATTTCTCCAGTTTGGTTATGGTGTGCGTCTTATCTGCCGGCTGCAGCGGCTCATCCTTTGGCTGGCGTAGTATTTCACAGGCGCTCGCTGACTGCTTGATTTCCTGAGTAGAAGTGATAAATTCTTCGTTGCCGCTGCTGTAGTCTGCGACTGACCGTGGCTTGCAGGACTGCTCCAGATTCCTTTGGTTGTTAGTTGTCGGATTAGTAATTGTCGTTGGCTTTGTTGGCGTTTTTGAAAGATGTGAAATATAATATTCAGTGCACGAAAATTCTTTAAATATAAATTCTTGCGGTTGTTTGTTGTGCTTTTTTTTTTTGCTCTATATCTCCATTTTACATTTTTGCAATAATTTTAAATTTTTATCTTGTTTCTGATTTTAAACAAATTTCTTTTATTTATTCTAAATTTTGTTTCTCAAAAATTTTTTTCCTATCAAAAATTTGTTTCTTATTTTCTATGGTGATATTATAATTATCATTATAATTATATTAACGACTCAACTGCAACACTTATGTAAATCTATTATTTCACCATTCCAGCATGGTTTTATGAAATGTAGGTCTACTACCACTAACCTTCTTGAATTTACTTCCCTTGTGATCAAGGGATTTCAGAATAAAATGCAAACTGATGTCGTTTATACAGACTTCAGTAAGGCCTTTGATTCTGTTAACCATTGTCTCCTTCTTCACAAATTAAACCTTATAGGATTTCCTATTAACCTTCTGACCTGGATTTCGGAGTATCTTAGTAACAGAACTCAAAAAATTTTATTTAAAACTGTGCTTTCTAAACCTATCCAAGTCACCTCGGGTGTACCCCAGGGTAGTCACCTTGGTCCAGTGCTTTTTAACCTATTTATTAATGACCTTCCTTCTGTAATATTGTATTCTAACGTACTATTGTATGCAGATGACGTCAAGTTATGCTTGGCGTATAATGATATGACCTCTCATTGCTTATTGCAGGCGGACTTATTTTCCTTTTTGTCGTGGTGTAAAATGAATCTGCTCAACTTGAACTGCTCTAAGTGTAAGGTCATGTCATTTTATCGTATATCTCCACAAGTTGTTAATTACACGCTCGAAGGGGTGCCACTTGATAGACTGAATGAAGTAAATGATTTAGGTTTACTTCTTGATCACAGGTTAAAATTCGATAACCATATTAAATTCACTGTCAACAAAGCTTTTCAAGTTCTTGGTTTTATAAAGCGTTGGTCTAAGGAATTTGATGACCCTTATACGACCAAGATACTTTTCACTTCCCTTGTACGTCCAATTCTGGAATATGGATCTTGTGTGTGGTCTCCACAATATCATATTCATCAAAGTAGATTGGAATCTGTGCAGAAGAGCTTCTTACTTTTCGCTCTTCGTCGGTTTGACTGGGGTGTACTTCCTCCATACACCAATAGGCTGCTTCTTATCAACCTTCCCTCCCTAATTAACCGTCGTGTTATGCTTGGAGCTATGTTTGTAGTAAAATTACTTAAAGGCGAAATCGATTCAGCAGCGTTGATGAGCCAATTAAATTTTTCTGTTCCCCTTAGACCTTCTCGCTATTTCTTCCCACTTTCCCTTAATCGCTGTACTACTAATTATTCGTTGCATGAACCGTTTCGAGTACTCTGTAATGATTATAACAAATTATACCATGTAATCAATTCAGAATCCTCTATTTCTATAATTAAAAACTCAATTTTAAATGTCCTATTTCGGGAATAACCTTTACGCATGCACAGATGATAGATAACTAATCTCTTACTAATTATATTTGGTCTGATTGGGTTTTTTCTGGGTTTTCCCCAATCCATGCAACAAATGTTGGACCATTTTGCATTTAAATACCCCAGAATTAATTTTAATTCATTTAAATTTTTTAATTTCATTTAAATTATTATTATTTTTAAATTCATACATAATTTTAATGTTATTTTTAATTGTATTAAATTAAATTTCTTAAGTTTTTGTAATTTTGGTGTTGACTGATCCTAGTTGACAATAAATAAATAAATAAACAAATAAATAAACGCCAATATACCCATTTTGCCATTGGGTAAAGAGTATACAAATCACCCCGGCGAATCTCCTGCGACGATCCTTTGGAATTGATACTTTTTGTCCCACGACGATTTGTTAGTCGATATGGGTGACTCGGGTTCCTTTGGATACCTTAGCTCGAGATTTGCCTGTGACTGCGTAAACGTCCCTGCGGACCGATCTCTGTGGACCGGTCCCTGCTCGGGCGCCAATTAAACTGTTCCTTTAGAGTATTTGGAAAAAAAAACAAAACTGTTTCGTTTGAGTGCTTTATTAGGACTGAATTGTTCAATATTCTTTATTAAAAATGAAACATCGGTTTGCTGCGCTCTGCTGATGTCTTGGCGTTTGTAGTTGTGTCGCTGTAGCTGCTGTCGCTATAAGGCTAGTTATGGTGTCCGTTATAATATGCCGACGCGGCATCTGATTAGGAAGAAATATTCTTAACTTATACAGTGTCGGACAGCTCAAAAGGTACAGAGTCATAAAAAAAGTAATTAAAAAAAAAAGTTACGCAAATCGGATTGAGGGCAAGGGCAGAATGGCACCAAACCCGATTTTCACCGAAGAGGAGGATCGGAAGATCATCAGGCAAATAAGGTCAAGTCCCAAACTGTCGACTCCAAAAATGACTCAACAGGGGAAAAAGTGCTGTTTGGAAACTATACGCCAAGTTCTGCGCAAACATGACTTCAAAAAGTCCTTTATAAGCGCACCAAATAAAGGGACTAGGATGACGGTCGCCAATACCCACTTGGACAAGGACCTGGAGTTTTGGAAGACAGTCATATTAGGAGATGAGTCCAAATTCATAGTTTTTGGTTCTGACGGACGGAATTATGTGTGGCTACAATCCAATACTGAGCTGAATCCCAAACACATATGGCAGGCAATTACTTTTTTCTTTGACTCTGTACCTTTTGAGCTGTCCGACACTTTATGTAAGTTAGCAACATGTAAATATTAATAACATAACATAAGGTACCTTGGTCTGAAGAACTTGTGGGATGGTTCTGATGGGGCTGAGCTGAGGCCACCAGGCGGGTCGCAGGTTGCGGATAGCGAACGGCCTCCCTTTGGGGAGGTTAGCTGCGAATAGCGTGGCAAATGTGACCGTGAATAAGCAGTCCCGGACAAACAGCGGGAACGATTATTATTAATCGTACCGACAGGGCGCATGTGTTGCCGCCTCTCAAAACATAGCCTCACACAATCCCCCAAATTCCTATAACTAATATCTACCCCCATCCTATCCCCACACATCTCGCTCCGGGCCGGACTAAGGTGTCAATCGGACAGTGCCGAATGTCAACTTGGGCCCGACTATCAAATAGCCCAGTTCTTAACGGTGAGCTCTGGCAGATGTCGACCGTCTGTTCTAATCAGCCTTACCCGGGTATCGCAGATCTCTGCCCGGGTGGACAATACTTTCTCTGCAAATCGTGGGCATAACATGCATAAAAGAAATATATCTATTCCGCAGGATCAGCAGGCACCAGCCTCGAGGCAAGAAGGTGTGGTCGGAATACCCCGACCACCACATCCGGCATCGAGGGCTGGTGGGCAGGCGGCACAACGGCCGAAGAAGAAGGGTGAGTATCTCCCACCGAGGGGCCAACCCGGTGGGCTGGATGACCCGAACCGTAAAAATCTCTGCGGTTCACGTGTCAAATGGTACCTGAGGTACCTCCAGCAGGGAATGGCCCCGGATGAAGCCCTCAAAAAGGCACAAGAGCCGAAGGATACCTCAGTTACGGCACCGGCCCCCAAACGATCCAGCAGCGCGCTGACACCGCCAACGGATACCCCCAAAAGGTGGTGTTAGATGGCTAATGGCGCTGCGCATGGTCCAGCGGGGATGCGGATGACGAAAAGTAAGGGTCAGGAGGACCTGGACATGCGCCCGAGCACATCACGTGCAGCGGCCATGAAACATAGACCTCAGCCCCGAGAAACCTCGCCAAACCTACGCAGCGGCGGCCAAAGCGTCAAGGTGGCAGTGTTGTCTGTGGACTACCCCCAAGTAATGCTAAGCAACGTAGATCTGTCCGGACTAGAAGAGGCGATAGTGAATGACCTCGTAGCGGGTCACGCCTCAGGGTGGGACACCACAGTGACGTTCACGGGCATTCATTTTAGGATCGGCCATCGGCTGATAGAATGCTCCAGCGAAAGCTCACCCAAATGGCTGGGAAGCGTACTAGAAAGTAAGGTGGGAGACGATATACCGTCACCCCATTGCATTACACTATATTGCCCGAGGAGCGAAGACCGATGCACCGAATCCTTGTTGGCTATTCTGGGATTCCAGAATAGGATGGAACCTCCTCGTGGAAAGTTATTACTAGGAGGAATGAGGGTGAAGGAGCCCTCCTAGTAATTGGTATCGACGAGGTATCCAAAAATATGATCGTCGAGAATGGATATCAGGTCGGCTTCCGATAAGGGAATATCCCCATAAGTGGCCTGAGAAAGAAAGTTGTGGGGGCAACACAGCCCGCCCAATAAAGAAAGAAATAACAATGGATCACCCAACGGAAGGGCCGAGCAGTCAGCCAACAAACATCGACCTGTCGGAAGAGCTGGCGGGGGATGAGGAGTTGGCTGACATGACGCTCGGCCCCGAAGAGCTGGGGGAATCGAAGGACGATGATAAGATCATGTCCTCTCAGGAATTGGAGGAGGAACTTCGAGAGGAGGTGGCAGAAGCTGACGTCATGTTGACGGGCAGCGGTGTGGGTGCAGCTCCGGGCCCCATTCACCATGTAGGCTGGAGCCCCTCCTCTAGTAGATGACGAAAGTCATCGCAACGGGCCTGGCCCAGGTAAACATCCACCGTGCTAAAGCAGCCTCGGCTGTCCTGGAGAGGATGTTTACCAAACGGCATCTCGGGCTAGCCCTTGTACAGGACCCAAGGGTGAACAATGGCATCAAGGCCTGTTCACGGCCATCTCAAAGGTAATATGGGATCAAAGAAACCCGACACCCAGAGCATGTTTTCATAGAATGATCATAGAATAATCCTTTACAGAATAGAATTAAATACAAGCAGCAGCGACCCCTGTCTCAACACTAGGAAAACGAACTGGAAAGGATTCAGGTCGACTCTAGAGCTTAACTCCAGTGATATTTAAGGTATACCCAGAAATCCATTGGAACTAGAGTGAGCCGTAGATAACCTCAACAAAAGCACAATGGATGCCGTGGTGGAATGACAGCCTGGAAAGGCTGCGTCTCACCACACGTCACCTTTTCAATAAAGCGAAGAGGGACGGAACTTGGGACCAATATCGCGAGAGCCTGACCTCCTATAACAAGGAGATTAGGAAGGCCAAGCGAGCAAATTATAGAAACATCTGCGACAGCATAGGAAGTACCAGTGAAAGCGCCAGGATCCATAGAATACTATCTAAATGACGCCTGACGCAAATGTAAGGACAACTCCTCTACAAACAGCAATGCACAAAAACTGAAACTGCTCTTCGAGACACACTTTCCATGCAGTATACCCTTGCAGGAAGGTGATCTCGAAACAGCGGATAGCAGACATAGGCCAACGGCTAACGACTGGGCATGTGCCAAAGCAACGGTCACTCCGGAGAAACTAGAATGGGCAATTGGCACCTTACAGCCATTCAAGTCTCATGGACTGGACGGAATATCACCAGCTTTCCTACAACAGGGCCGAGAGATACTTCTCAGCCCTGTTAGGAGACTACTCATTAGTAGCCTAGCCCTCGGTTATATACCGAGAGCATGGAGTAGAGCAAGGGTAGTCTTCATCCCCAAGGCAGGGAAGAAAGACATCACCAACCCAAAGTCCTTCAGACCCATCAACTTGACATCGTTTTTACTGAAAACGCTGGAAGGTCCCCTGACTCAGCACTTCACCAACTGCGGCGCACTCTATATGCGGCGACAGTAGAGTAGTACTGTGTAGTAGCACTGTGCGCCTTTGTAGACATAGAAGGCGCCTTTGACAACACATCTCATGAGGCGTATATGAACTGCTTAACAGACTTGCCACCAGAAGTATCCAAGTCAGGGATATGCCGATGACATTGATTTCATAGCGCGAGGCAAATTTTAAGAAACACTCTGTGACATAGTCCAGTTAGGGCTGCAAATAACGAGCGACTGGTGTGAGAAGGGTGGACTCAGCCTAAACCCCACAAAAACAGTCATCGTCCCCTTCACTAGACGTTATAAGTTACAGAGAATGATGCAAATAAGGCTATTAGGTAGCCTAGTTGAAACAAGTAAAGAGGTAAAATACCTCGGAGTCACATTTGACAGCAAATTAAACTTTGGCACCCATGTAGAGAATGTCATATCAAAAGTGCTCCAGAGCACTGTATGCATGTCGCAACATAGCCGGCAAATCATGGGTACATCACCAAAGATAATAAGATGGCTATACCTAATGGGAGTAAGGCCCATGCTAACCTATGGAGTAATAGCATTGGGGGATAGGGCGCGGCTAATAACCGTGCAGAAACAGTTGACAAAACTGCAAAGAATGGCCTGCGTATGTATGACAGGGGCAATGCGCACCTGCCCTACAATGGCCTAGGAAGCCATAATGGAGCTCACGCCACTACGGCTACAAATCAGGGATGAAGAAAGACAGATGCGGGTACGGAGCTGGGCAGAGACACCAGGACTCAGAAGCAAGAAGTCTCCTAGGTGGCTACAATCGACAACGATTTAAGCACATAATACCCATGGGAAGGAACAGACTCAGAATACTCACCGGTCTACTGACGGGACATTGTATACTGAGAAGTCACCTAACCAAAATGGGGATCTACAGTAGCGAGGTATGAAGGTTTTGTGGAGATGAGGAGGAATCCTCACTACACATTCTATCAGAATGCGTCGCCTTGATTAGAAAGAGAAGCACCATTATAGGGAAGCATGTCCTGAGTCCAAAGGACACAGAAACCCTCAACCCAACAAAGATCCTGACATTCGTGCAGGACCTGGGGTTGATGAAAGAGCTGTAGGCTCCCCATTTATAATAACATAAGGTGTAAATTGCAACGCTGTGAACAGTGTAACAGTGTAAATGTGTGAAATGCAACTTTGCAAGAAGTGTAACAGTGTTAAGATAACAAAATGAGAGTACCATTGTTCAAACTAGACGTAACAGACTGAGCAGTGTTGTCATGGCGTGGTGAGTAAATAATGTATAACAAGAATTAACAAGAATGTACGTCATGCCTAAAATGTTGTGTACTAACTTATCAAAAAAAATAAAGTATACTTATTTTCTATGGCATGATGTGTGAATAGATAAACAAATTAACATAGTATATCATGTGAACTAACAAAAATAAAATGTATGTATAACAAATTGTGTGTCATTCTTAAAGATGAATTACTGCAGGTAACATCAATGATATCTAGGGCCCAAAGTACGTCGATATGTTGTCGTTGAAGAAGCGGTTGGGTCCAAACTAGTCTCGTCAGTTGCGTCATTACAGAGAGATGTGCAAACGCACAAAAAAGACAGGTGCAATTGAGACATACGGCCGTCAGCTGTAGGTGAAATCCAAGGATACCTGAACAAGCTAGACATTGCAGCAGTCATTAGCAATGCTAGTTATGTTACTTGATGGCGAACACATGTTTGACGTGAGCTGCTGATTGGAGACAAACAACTGCAGTACATTGAGCAGTGCGTCCATCTTCTTACCTATTTCATTAACTAGCAACATGTTTTGATGTAATAATTGCAGAATGGAAGTTCCTACTTGCGAATTCTGCCAAGGATCACTCTCCAAATTGCGTTGCTGGTTGACATGCCATTGGCAAAAAGGAGGGGAAGGCAACTCAGAACGAACAGTTTTAAGTGTTGTGTTTTCTTTGGCTTGGAAATCCTTATTGAAAACACAGCGCCCGCACAAGCAGCGAGTGCATTTTTTGTGTTTTAACATTAATTGACATTTTTCTCTGCTTAGGAAGCCTTATTGACAACACAGCGCTGGTACAAACAGCGAGTGCATTTTTTGTGTTTTAACATTAATTGACATTTTTCTTGGCTTAGGAAGTGTAATGGCCCCATAGTCCATTGAATGCAAATTTAGAATTACATTTGAAATTTTCGGACTCGCACCCAAAGGTCAGCTGTGCGAAAAGAAAAATCAACCGTGTTCTGTTGTCAGCAGCTGTTAACAGCTGTGCTAAAGAGAAGCTTCTGCTTCTTAGCTCTGGCTTCCGCCTTTTCTGTTCGAGGTCCCAGAGCAATAAGACGCGTGAAATTCCCGCCAATTTAAAATTCTAAATCGAACATATAATTTGGCACGAGGGAAAAACAACTCCGCATCTTTTGAAGCCATCCTCGGCTTAAAGTGGATTTGATTGAAATCATTGAGCGCAGCTGCAAAGACGTGTACCGGCACATGGTTTCTTGCTAGGCGAGTATCTTGTGTAAGGGCGGACGCCTAACACCTGGACCGAAAACGCCAAATACCCAGGATTGGAATCTCCAAGGGAGTGGAGGAAAGCCGATGAAAAATTCTGGCCGCAGCACTGTCCTCATGGCAGCCTAACATATTTTTTTCTGTGCTCTATCGAACCACACAAACTAAAACAAAAAAAGAAAAGAAAAAAAAGCAACATACACATAATTCCGTCCGTCCGAGCCAAAAATGATGAATTTGGACTCATCTCCAAATATGACTGTGTTCCAAAACTCCAGATCCTTGTCCAAGTGGGTTTTGGCGACCGTCATCCTAGTCCCTTAATTTGGTGCGCTTATAAAGGGCTTTTTCCGTGGTGCTCGGGCATTTAAGTCATGTTTGCGCAGAACAATGCGCACAGTTTCCACACAGCACTTTTTCCCCATTTCATCCTGCGTCTGTTGAGTCATTTTTGGAGTCGATAGCTTGGGATTTGACCTTATTTTCCTGATGATCCTCCCATCCTCCTCTTCGTTGAAAAGCGGGTTTGGTGCCATTCTGCCCTTGCCCTCAATCCGATTTGCGTCGACGAAGCGCCGAATGATGTTATACATGGTTAAGTTGCTCAGATTGACCATTTCAGCTATTTGGCGATGTGAATATCCGTTCTTGTGGTGTGCCAGGATGAGTTTCCGTTGTTGAATGGTATTCCGTTTGTCCATAGTCCTTGTGGGCTTATTGAACTCGGGATGCAGGATGTAACTAAACTGACTACGAAGTATTGATCTATTTATTCCGAAAATACTCAACTTTAGGTAAAAAATCCGGGTTCTATGGCTCCCAGGTGTTCACAATGTACCTGATCCAAATAAGCTGTCACCTAAAAATAGACTACATTTTTACATAATCCTACCTAGCAGGTGGGGAAACCTCAGTTTATGAGGGTCATCCATTCATATTGGTGGTTAATACATGACTACCATCGGTTTTTGGAATTTTTGAAAAATAATGAATAATTAGTTTATGGCAGGCAATTATGTTTTTTCTTTAACACTGCTTTATTCGAGCTGTCGCTCACTGTATATGGTTGCTCAGAATAGATCTATATGTCTATATAAATATATATATATATATATAGTGACATATCCAGATCACGCAGATCTCTCATGTCCACACTCACTGCAACAACGTCAACGCATGCAAGAATATGTACAAGTTGAGCTCTGTCCTCTGATGCACCATAAAAAGATATATATTTTATATAAATTAAACTGTTCTTTTGTAGTTTTTGGAAAAAAACACAGAACAGTTTCGTTTGAGTGCTTTATTAGCACTAAATTGTTCAATATTCTTCATTAAAAATGAAACATCGGTTTGCTGCGCTCTGCTGGTGTCTTGCCGTTTGTAGTTGTGTCGCTGTAGCTGCTGTCGCTGTAAGGCTAGTTATGGTGTCCGTTATAATATGCCGACGCGGCATCCGCAATCCGTTAGGTATGAGGATAAGGATGAGGTCAGAGTACCCTTTTCAATACTCTGTTCCTGTGGATTGTCCAGGTGCTCCGTTAGACGCGTCTCCGCCTAGACGACGGTGGCAGTCAACGGCTGCAGTTGCTCGACATCGTCGTGGCTGCAGCTTGAAAACAATGTCAGCGGAGGGCCTCATAAAGCTCGAAGACGAGCTGCTACTGCTGCTGCTGCTAGTGGAGCTGCTTGTCTTTGTGGTAACCACTTTGGTGGTAACTGTGCGGTGGGTTTTAGTGGAACCCTTTGACTGTTTTTGCTGGTTTCTTCTTGGGTGCTTTTACTGCTGGATTCCTGCTGACTGTGATCTCCAGAAGGGGGTCACTCTTATCGCCCTCGAATGCGTCATGGGCAACAATCTTATCATCGCTTTGAATTTTGACTTCCATTTTTGCTGGCACCTTTGGTGGCTACAACTTCTTCAACTCGTCTTGCGATGACAGGAATCGAACAGAGATTTTTGTGTTGGTGCCTGGGATGTGGGTGACATATTGTTGTTGCTGTTATTGTTATTTCTGTTGTTGTTTTCCACGCTTGTTGTTCACTTTTTGTTTTGAAATTTTAATTATTGATGTAGCTGTTGCTGTGCAGCGACTGTTGTTGTTATTGTTATTGCTGCTCTTGTTGGCCTGCTGATTAATCACATTCTTCTTCTGGAGGCACTTGCTGAACTATCTTGTGTCGTCTGATTCTCCTTGAAACTGAGATTGGCTGAGATTGACCATTGCGCTGACCGCCACCTGCTAGCTTGCTGCGCACGAGTATATCACTGGGTCCGACGCTGGAGCCGCTGCTACTGCTGCGACTGGCGGGAACGCAATGTCCATTGTTGCCTGTTGGACGTGTTGTATTCCGAGCTGCCAACGGCCTCTTGCTGGGCGATGAATCCACAGATACGGTGGCTGTACGCTGCACGGAGGGCAGACGACGCACCACAGTCTGTGTGGATGCCCCACTATTAATGGAGGAGGAGGAACGTAAACTATTACGCGAGCTGCTGCGCTCCACGTCGCGTTGCTTGGGCGCATATTGGGGCGGCTCATAAGGCGAACGTCGCAACCCCCTTTCCGGCGGCTGATATGGATGAGGACCGTGGCGCTCACTGGCTGCTTGATTTCCTGAGTAGAGGTGATGAACTCCTCGTTGCCGCTGCTGTAGTCTGTGGCTGTTCCGTGGCTTGTGTCGCAGCGTCCGTCGAGCCATCGCATTGCGAATAAAGTGACCGGGTGCTTGCTGCTTCTCCTACGCCAACTACAGTAGCAGTACTTGCACGTTGCCTTATCCACCGGCGTTCGCTTTGGCTTGTCCGTCAGGCTGACAGTTACCACTGTGGTATTTGGCGTTGCGATGATACATTGTGTCACCGGCGGTGTCTCAATGTTGTCCTCATCAATTGAGGAAGCGGATGGCGCATTTTGCGCTGCCTCGTTGTGACTCTTGTGATAATCTAGCAGACTGGCAAAGGTGTTCTTGCCACGCTTCGCCGAGTCCAGCAAGTCCATGCTGGAGGGTCGTCGGACATAGATCTTCAGTCGATCTGTGCAGCCATCTCCCTCGCCCAGTTTTCGTCCAATTGAGCATACCGGCAATCAGCACAGCAGCGCGCGCGCGATACGCCAGCCACACAGTATGGGGATCACCCGCACCACAGCCATCAAGGAGAGTGTCCATAAGCGACCACACGGCGACGACTATGTCTGAAGAATACCCTAGGGTAGCGAAACAAGTTCGGGAGATGGAACTTTCGCTGCGACGGCACCACGGAGCCTTTAGAATTTTTGGAACAAGTCGAGTGGTCTGCGGATACGTATGAACTCAACTTGAATCTGGTTCCTAGAGCCATGCCTGAACTACTGCAGGAAATGGCACTGAAAATGGTATGTAGCCAACAATCAACATTGGACGACATGGGTAAGATTCGTCGAGAGTTTTCAAGAATACTTCTTGTCGGGGGATTACATTGACAACTTGAGGGACGAAGTTACCCACAGACGCCAGGCTATAAGCGAGCCATTTAAAACATACATGGTGGAGATGCAGACGCTAATGCGGCCACTGCAGTATACGGCGGGAAAACAACTGCACAAAATATATAACAACAGCCTCCCAGACCTGCGAGCATAGGCAAGGCCAGGTCAGTTCCAGAACTTGGCGGAATTGATGCACTTGGCAGCCGCATTTGAGGAACTCGAGGTCGACAGGGAGAAGTTGCGACAGCAAAGCCGCGTAGAGGAGCCCAGTTACAGCACTCCACAGCGAATGCACAGAGAGCCTCAGCAGAGACGCTTGGAGCACACGGACTATAGCACTCCACAGCGAATGCACAGAGAGCCTCAGCAGAGACGCGTGGAGCACACTGACTACAACACTCCACAGCGAATGCACATGGAGCCTCAACAGAGACGTATGGAGCCATCACGCTGACACATGGAACCACCACAGATGCGTCAATACCACCACACAGAGCCAGCACCAAGGCAAAACAGGCCAAGATTCATGGCTATAGCGGACAGTGGAGGAACATACAGCCAAGTAAAAAACGAGAGAGCCGAAGCCCCTAGGACGAGACCGAGGACGAGACGAGTCTCAACTGTGGAAGACGCAAGGGACCAAGCGAATAAAGACTGCCACTGGATCCAAAAGATGCAATCGGCAATAACGAAAAATCCCAGAAAGTTTCCACATTATAGGGAGGAATCTGGAAACTTATACAGACACATCCCTCATCGAGCTGGAACTGAGGATGTAGCAGCCTGGAAATTGTGTGTGCCAACGGGCAAGCGGACACACAACACCGCCGCCGCAGGACACACGGGTAGTAGAAAAACAATAGCACGAGTAGCAGCGCGCTACTATTGGCCAGGCTTATACAGAGACGTGAGAGCATATGCTCAACAATGTGAAATATGCCAACAATATAAGCCAAGTCAATTGGCCGCGGCAGGCCATATGTGAAGAGCCGTGGAGCACGGTATGTGCGGACTTTGTGGGACCATTACCGAGGTCCACCCATGGGAACACGATGCTGTTGGTATTCGTAGACCGCTTCTCGAAGTGGACCGAAATGGTGCCACTTAGAAGCGCTACAACGGCAGCGCAGCAAAAGGCCTCCAGGGAGAGGATTCTGGCACGGTTCGGAGTGCCAAAGGTGTTAATAACGAACAACGGCACACAGCTTACCAGCAGGGCGTTTAAAAATTTCCTCGAGGAGATGGGAATCAAGCATCAATTCAATGCGCCGTACTCGCCACTGGAGAACCCAACGGAACGAGCTAACTGGACGGTGAAAACAATGATCGCCCAGTTCGCAAAGAACAACCAACGACGCTGGGATGAGGCGTTACCGGAGCTGACACTGGCAGTCAACACCAGCGTCTCGAGCACGACAGGATACAGCGCTGCCTTCATCACACAGGGCCGAGAGCCGAGGCTGCCGAAAGCTTTGTTCGATGAAGTGGCAAAGCTTGGAAAAGGCCTCTCAAGACCAGGCAAGGCACTACAACAAATAGAGTTTGGGTGAAATTACACCATCTATCGAATGCGGCGGAAGGATTCGCAGCCAAGCTTGCACCGAGATACGGCGGCCCGTACCAAATCATAGATTTCACGTCATCGGTGATCTGCAAGCTGAGCGACTTGAAACCACACAGCAAGGCGACGGGTGAGTTCCCAGATCTCCAAAATTAAAAAAGGGGGGAAGATAAGTGTGACTCCAAAAACTAAAATTGGACTCACACTTATACAC
This sequence comes from Drosophila tanythrix, assembly GCA_035043275.1. Lineage (NCBI taxonomy): Eukaryota > Metazoa > Arthropoda > Insecta > Diptera > Drosophilidae > Drosophila > Drosophila tanythrix. The sequence continues at coordinate 56,263 of JAWNNC010000139.1, forward strand.
CTAAAACATAACAATAAATAAATATATATATATAATTATATATATACATATAACTAAAACAAAAAACATTAATCAGAATAACAAAAGAAATATAAATATTAAATAGTCAATAGCCCTGAACGCGGCGAATGTGCAGAGAGCACACGCCGATTGCTGTAAAAGTGAACAACAGCTAATGCTGAGAGAGAGAATGGCCATGACCCACTCCAGAGTTCGCTGATGGAATCAACGGCAGTGAACGCCGAAAACGTTATGCTTACCGCTGACATGGAAACTGTTAGCTCGCCGCTTTTACAGAAAGCGACAACCAAAAACGCTTGCACTATCGAGAGCGTAAGCGCAGCAGCTGCTCAAAACACTTAGCTCGCCGCTTTTACAGAAAGCGACAACAAAAACGCTTGCACTATGGAGCTTTGTTCTCGTTGTTCTCGTTGTTCTCGTTGCAACGACCGCCGAAAACGTTTTGCTCGCAATATTGAGAGAGCATGTGCAGCACACACTGAAAAACGTTTCGCTCACCGCTTTGGCGAAAATATGCAACAACAATGCTTGCACTATGAAGAGCGCAAACACAGCGACCGCCGAAAAACTTATCGCTCACCGCTTTGGCGGTAATATGCAACAACAATGCTTGCACTATTAAAAGCGACCGCCGAGAACGCTTCGCTAACCGCTCTGGCAGAAAAACAACAACAATGCTCGCACGCCAGAGAGCGCAAGTGCAGCGACCATCTAAAACGTTCGCTCGTCACGAACAACAACAATGTTCGTATTAGCGAGAGCGCAATCGCAACGACCGCCAACAACATTTTGTCACACTAGTGTCGAGGCGTGTGCAAAACCAAAGTAAATCCCATAGCAACTGCACTGGTGCGGGTGTGTGACCAACAAAACCATGCACCGTTGGTTTGTCACCAACCCTAGTGCAGGTGCATATATACAAGGACACCGTTGGTTAGCCACGCACTCTGGTGTGAGGACGTACATCGGCCGATTGAACAAAGAATAGTGTACGATTTCGTCAAGAGCAGAAAATCGTACGTTTCAGACTGCGCAGAGACTCAACTAATAAATGTGCACCCGAGCCATGGGCTGCGATTAGAAATGGGTTTGCGCACCATCTGTCGGACGGCCTGCAGTAAAACAGAGGACACCAGACGCAGCATCATAGATAAGAAAACATTAAGACAGGCTATAGATAAGCAGGTAGAGAACTATTCATTGCGTAGGTCAAATTGTAAATAGAATATCTAATATGAACATTGACATAGATAACACATGTTCAAGTATGAACACTAGCTTAAGTAAAATATTTTGTACCAAGTACTCAAGTAACAGTTGTATCCACTTGAGTACAGGATAAGTAAAAATAGACTAACAAAACAACCCTTGTATGGTTTAGAAATGTCTCCTGCGTAGAGACTAAGTAAGCATTCTTAGCTATATAAGGAAAGAATTTTACTCAATAAAACTAGTACGAAAAGAACTCTTGACGTATTCACTTCGCCTAGCCCAATTTGTCCACAGTACCGATTGCGGCGACTTTTGTTACTGGTACATGAACCGGCAGCAATCAAACAACTTTCAGCATCCCAGAGAAATGCATCATTTCTCATTCATTTGGTGACCCCGACTTGTGAAAGTCAGATACATTAGTTCATTCATTTTTTACCGAGTGGTAAATAGCATTCATTCTTTTACCGAGTGGTAAATAGCATTCATTTTTTTACCAAGTGGTAAATATCATTCATTCATTTTACCGAGTGGGTAAATAAACAGTCTATTGAGATTTAATTTTGCGAATCATAGACACACATTTAGTCAAAGTACAGACTAACATTTGAATTTGGTTAACTTGGCAACCATTTTCTCACATAAAATTCTTAGTTAACTTGGCAACTAGGTAGCATAGTTCGGCAACGATACAAAAAAAGGAGTTACCTGAGCTACAAAAAAAAAAAGGAAAAGGGATCATTGGCTTAAGGGTACCTGATCAACTTGGCGATCGATACCTACAACAGTTCAACATTTGCAGTGAAGATACACAGTACATAAACATCTCGTAAAAAAAAAAATTCAAAAAATACAAAATAAAAAAATATACAACAGTAAATTTTCAAGACAACAAATTCAAATTTATTTTGTAGTATACATTGATTAATATATTGGTGTGAGTCGAGGCACATCCTGTCGTAGTGACAAAGAAAAATACCTCCAACGAGTCAAGTATACTATAAAGTAAAAAGAATAATAAAAAAAATAAAAAGATGGATTCATCAAAACTCAACGCATTGCTTGACAGGCAATTAAGTACTGGAGAAGAGATACAGAATATAATTCGAAATTACAAAAAGGATTCTGTGGAGCGGAAAGCAAAGCAAGGGTATTTTGAAGACCGCCTGAAAAGATTAAATAATCTTTTTGAGGAATTTTCCAAGGAGGATAAGAATATTCAAAAGATAATACAGGGTACAAAAGTTGACCACAGTTATTTTACAAACGAATACTTTGCGAAAGTACAAAAAATAGTACTTGAATATTCAGAAAAATTTCAAAGCGAAGCGACCTCATTAGAATTAGAGACTGTATCTTTGACGACTGTGAACGAAGAATTGGAAATCGAGCCAATGATTCGTGAACAAAATGTATGGCTCGACAGTTTGGAGCGCATAATGAATAAAATGACGAATGAGACTCGCCAAGGATTTCAAAAGGTCATAAACCAATACTGGAGTGAGATAACAAATATCCACGTCCAAGTATACAGGAAATTCATCGATCCCAAGAAGATTGGATATGATGATAGAAGATATTTGGCTGCTGAAGATGCTGTGATAACAGTACAAGCCATGGCAAACGATGAAATGGTTCAGCGACCTGCCAATACAAATCAAATGCATGCTGCACTACCTCTTCCGAAGGTAGAAATTCCCAAATTTAATGGAGATTATTTAAAGTGGCAGCAATTTCATGACATTTTTAAGAAAATGATTCATGAATCAACATTACCCATTATTCAGAAGATGTGGTATTTAAAGACCAACATCATCGGAGATGCGGAACGTTTAATACGCCATCTACCCTTAACTGAAGGAAATTATTTAACAGCATGGAATATGCTGCAAGAGCGTTTTAGCAACAAACGAGTGCTAAGTAACGCATTGATCAATAAATTATTAGATCATCCATTGACAACAAATGAGGCTAATTCAATCAAAGCTCTGCATGATAACATAAATGAAACGTTATCTGCATTAAATAATATTGGAATCACAACAGTAACCTGGGATCCAATTCTTCTGTGCATATTGACCAAAAATTAGATCGGCAGACTCATATGTTATATGAGCAATCTGTTGTGAATTCAAGGCAATTGCAAGAAATAAATCAGTTGTTGAAATTTTTGGAACAACGATTTTTGGCATTAGAAGCCACGTGCAGTGCTGATAAAAAAAATGTTAGCACTAAACAAAATATATGCGTATCAACTGGAACAGAATACGTTTGTTATTTCTGTGAAAAACCAAACCACGCCATATTCAAGTGCACGGAATTCCTTAAAAAGACCCCATCAGAAAGATTAAATTTTGTTCAAAAACAGAAATTATGTGTAAAATGTTTTAAGCGTGACCATACCGCAAAAACATGCCAAAGAAGAGATTGTTTTAAATGCAATAAAGGGCACAACACTCTGTTACATTTGGAAGTCAAACCTGATTTCAAAGTATCAGCATCGGCAAGTAGTGTACAAACAAACTATGTACTCCTAGCCACAGCACGAGTCTTAATTGAAGGAAACAATGGACAAACAGGAGAATTCAGAGCTCTGCTTGACTCCGGCTCGCAGGTCAATGTCATTTCTGAGAGAGTATTAAAAAGGTTGAATCTCAAAATGCAAAGGTCTGAACTTCAAATTAATGGAATTGGCGGGCAAACACAAACATCAAGAGCAAGAGTTAATGTTATGATTAAATCACATCATAACAAGTTCAATTCAAGGTTAGAAGCGATCGTATTGCCTCACATAATATCTGATCAACCAGCACAGAAAATCGACACATCTGGTTGGAAGTTTCCGGCAGCCATTACTTTGGCGGATCCCACATTTAATAAGCCTGGAAGAATTGACATAATTCTTGGAGCAGAATATTATTTTGAAATAATTCAAAATAATCATTTAAAAATTGCAAAAGGAATGCCAAGACTACAAAAAACCAAGCTAGGATGGATCATAGCAGGAAAACTTAAAGATGCATCGTCGACAACTAGTACATGCTCAGCACTAACAGAAGAAGATAAGCTAGATCACCAAATAGCTAAGTTTTGGGAATTGGACTCGTTCGAAACGAACACATCTTGCATTTCTCCGTTGGAGAAACAATGCGAAAAACATTTTTTGCAGAACATAAAAACTGCAGTCGACAATAAACTCATCGTTCGACTCCCATTTTTAGAAAACACTTCAGCCCTGGGGGAGAGTCGTGATCTGGCAACACGAAGATTCTTGAGTTTGGAAAAACGACTTACACGAGATCCTGCATACTAAAGCCAGCTATATTCAGTTTATGCAAGAATACGAAGCCCTGGGCCACATGAAAGAAATGCATACAAAGGAAGTAGCAAAAGCACGCTATTTCATACCGCATCACTGTGTAATCAAGCCCGACAGCTCTACAACGAAATTAAGAGTAGTTTTTGATGCTTCTGCAGTCACGTCATCAGGAAAGTCACTCAACGACTTGATGCACAAAGGACCAACTGTGCAAAATTCTATATTTTCGATCTTGCTCCGTTTTAGAATGCACAAATATGTATTCACGGCAGACATTGAAAAAATGTATCGTCAGATTTGGATGAGTCCTGAAGATCAATACTATCAGTCCATAGTATGGCGCAGAGATCCATCAGAGGATCTTAAATACTACAGATTAAAAACAGTGACATATGGGACAAAGGCAGCTCCATTTTTAGCCACGAAATGTCTACAGTATGTGGCACAAAGGGCAAAAAGGGAACTTCCATTAGGAGCTGCTGCGTTGGAAAATGATTTTTATGTTGACGACTGCATAACAGGGGCTGATACATTACCAGAGGCTCTTCAAAGACAACAACAGCTGAATAAACTCCTGTACGGTTCTGGATTCAAGTTGAGGAAATGGTGCAGTAATAAGATTGAACTATTACAAGAAGTACCAAAGGAAGACATCGTGTCAAATGTTCAGCTTGAAGATACCGCATATGAGGATTGCTCCATTAAAACCCTTGGAATCACTTGGAACCCCAAATCAGATCTTTTGTGTGGTAAAACTGATATCATCACTAAAGATAAGATATCAAGAAGAGATGTGATGTCTGAAATCTTCAGAATTTTCGATCCTCTAGGACTATTCTCACCAGTGGTCGTAAAAGCAAAGATATTCATGCAACATCTTACGAAAGAAGGATTTGATTATAAAGAAGACCTTCCAGTTCATCTTCAAGAAGAATGGAAACAATACAGGGAAGATCTGAAAATTCTCAACACGATTCAGGTACCACGTCATATGTTTCGTGGAAAAATACCTGTATCAACAGAAATTCATTCCTTTGTTGATGCTTCAGAAAAGGCATTCGGAGCTGCTATATATATAAGAGCAATACATAAGGACAATCAAGCCACAGTCCAATTGTTATGTGCCAAATCGCATTTAGCCCCAATCAACACAATAACACTACCACGTCTGGAACTGAAGGCTGCTGTATTGGGTGCTCAGCTTGTAGAAAAGGTTAAAGAAGACCTGTCTATGAAAAACGTACCAACTTATTATTGGTCAGATTCAAGGATAGTACTATCATGGATTAATAGTCCTTCGTCCATTCGTGACAAATTTGTCGCCACAAGAGTTGGGACAATTCAACGACTAACAATACAAAAGGAATGGAGGCATGTTGCCTCAGAGAATAATGCGGCTGACGTACTGTCCAGAGGAATGTCTGCTGCCAAATTTGCCAGAAACAGCATGTGGTTTTATGGCCCTCTGTTCTTACATGGTTCACCTTTAAAATGGCCACCACCGTTTGTCACTTCTAGCGATGAGATGGAGAGCTCAAACCTTCCAAAGAATAGTCAGAGATCAGTAATGACTATCACCAGGGAAGAGGACATCATTTATAAAATTAGGCATAATGGTTCATTCAATAAGCTAGTCAGAATCATAGCTTATGTGATGCGTTTCCGAAAAGGAAAGAAACACACCAGCCAAATCATAGAGTTCAATGAACTCCAAGAAGCAAAAAAGGTCGTTGTCCGGAACATACAACGATACGATTTTATTGAGGACATTAAACAAATTAAAAGGTTTAAGGAGCCGCGAAGAGAAAGTGCCATTAAATCTCTAGCACCTTTCTTGGATCAGGATGGCATCTTGCGAGTAGGAGGTCGACTGGAAGCAGCACAAATATCTTTCGACGCCAAGCACCCAATGCTGTTACCATTCAACGATCCAATCGTCAAAATCATCCTTGGACAGGTGCATAAGGATAACATGCATTGCGGCCCCCAAGCATTGCTGACTATATCAAGACAGCAATTCTGGATTATAAAAGGAAAGAGCATGGCAAGAACTATTGTTCAAAACTGCATCCGGTGCACAAAAGCAAAACCTAAATTAATGGGACAGATTATGGGAAATTTACCACCACTCCGAGTCCCACCAAGCTAGACCATTTTTGAACTCTGGTGTTGACTACTGTGGACCCTTCAAAATCCATTATAAAATTCGAGGAAAGAAGCCTAACACGGCATACATTGCAATTTTCTGTTGCTTTACGACAAAGGCTGTTCATCTGGAATTGGTAAGCGATCTTACCACAGAGGCGTTTCTTGCAGCACTGCGACGATTCATTAGTCGTCGTGGAAAGTGCCAAACATTGCACTGTGATAATGCAACAAATTTTGTAGGAGCAAAAAACAAGCTCCAAGAATTAGAGGATGCAATATACACGGAGAAGGCTCAAGCAACAATTATTCAGGAATGTAATAATAAAGGAGTCCAATTTAAATTTATACCTCCTCGAGCACCACACTTTGGCGGACTATGGGAAGCCGCGGTAAAATCAGCGAAACATCTGCTATTAAAAAATGTTACAACGGCAAATTTGACATACGAGGAGCTGGAAACCGTCATAGTTGAGATAGAAGCAATACTCAATTCCCGTCCGTTAACGCCTCTATCAGATGATCCAAATGATATCACTGCATTAACACCAGGACATTTTCTTATTGGAGAACCATTAACCGCACAAGCCGACAGTGAACCAACACAGCAACCCAAAACATTAGGACAACGATGGCAAGCAGTTTCAAAGTTAAAACACGCATTCTGGACACAGTGGTCTCATGAATATCTGCAACAGCTACAGCAACGTCAAAAGTGGAGAAGATCGTCAGCTAACATCAAAGAAGGAGCTCTGGTGCTACTAAAAGAAGACAATACTCCAGTCTTACAATGGCCCATGGGTAGAATCGTTCGAGTCTATCATGGAAAAGACAATTTCGTGAGGGTTGTCGATGTGAAAACCTCCAAAGGAATCTTTAAAAGGGAGATTCAGCACGTAGCTCCTCTATTTAATGAAGAGGAACCCACTCACAAGCACCCAGTAGATGATCCTATGGAAAGTGAACAATCAGATGAAGGTTCACATCCTAAGAAAAGGAAGCAGATTAATATCTGTTCCTTAACATCACCCAGCGACCGGATACTACAACATTAAAATACATGGAAGTCTTGGGCTACAATGATCTTCACAAACTACAGAGGGACCTTATACCAAACAAACGTCTTCATCTACCACACAACATTCAAAAAATCGAGCATCAGCATATTGCAATGTACATCGGATTATCATTTATGATGATCATGGTGGCAATTTACTGCATTAAAAAATGGCGCATAACAATTGGATCACCTCAGCAAGCCCAACCATCAACGGCGCCAAATGTGAACACCCTGCTACAAATCAACCATTCACCATTAGATTGAATGATGGTTGAATCTATATTCAACGGCCGGGAGGATGTACGATTTCGTCAAGAGCAGAAAATCGTACGTTTCAGACTGCGCAGAGACTCAACTAATAAATGTGCACCCGAGCCATGGGCTGCGATTAGAAATGGGTTTGCGCACCATCTGTCGGACGGCCTGCAGTAAAACAGAGGACACCAGACGCAGCATCATAGATAAGAAAACATTAAGACAGGCTATAGATAAGCAGGTAGAGAACTATTCATTGCGTAGGTCAAATTGTAAATAGAATATCTAATATGAACATTGACATAGATAACACACGTTCAAGTATGAACACTAGCTTAAGTAAAATATTTTGTACCAAGTACTCAAGTAACAGTTGTATCCACTTGAGTACAGGATAAGTAAAAATAGACTAACAAACCAACCCTTGTATGGTTTAGAAATGTCTCCTGCGTAGAGACTAAGTAAGCATTCTTAGCTATATAAGGAAAGAATTTTACTCAATAAAACTAGTACGAAAAGAACTCTTGACGTATTCACTTCGCCTAGCCCAATTTGTCCACAGTACCGATTGCGGCGACTTTGTTACTGGTACATGAACCGGCAGCAATCAAACAACTTTCAGCATCCCAGAGAAATGCATCATTTCTCATT